>CAJNSZ010000005.1:590536-870816 GCA_905329745.1 Rotaria sp. Silwood2 | reverse complement strand
GAATTAGAAATATGTAATCGAACAGCTAAATTACATTTTATTAATTATGCATCGAGAATATATATTAGAAAAAAAATTCTTTTCAAATATTTTCATTAAATCTAATTCTTTCATCAATAGTTGTTTTTGATCTATTGATATGAATTTTAATGCTAAAAAGATTAATGTTTGTCTATAAATCCATAATGATTCTCTATCAAAATAGAATTTTAACATATTTTCATTAATTTTCAATTCTTGTTCAATTAAATTTTCATTGACATTTTTTTTCGATAAAAGAAAAGTACGATATGAAAATCCGCTTGAATCTGAAATATTCTTTTCTAACCATAAACGATTTCGATCTAATTCTTCATCAATATTAATATTTAAATATTGAATAATCCATCGACGATATAACCATGATGCATAATTAATAAAATGTAATTTAGCTGTTCGATTACATATTTCTAATTCTTTATTAATTTATATATTATTAATATTTTCTTGTTTTAATATCCAACGTCTTTATCAAAATAATTGTTCACTTTTAGGTTTTAAATGCAAAAGAACTTCCAAAAATTGAAGTTCATCTTGAATATTTATTACATTCGACAAAACAAAACGTCGACGTATATTCCAACTTGTTAAACATTCAGTTACATAACAAAGTAAAACACGTGTTAAAATATTTAATTGTGAATTATCTTGATAATCTTTTGAAAATATAAATGAATAACATAAATTAACAATTGGTTTTATTTCATAAAGATTTAAACATAAATAAATATTTTCTTCATAATGACAATAGACTGTATGTTCATCAATTGATGTTAATGGCATAAATTCAATTGATTTACATTGTTCAATCGATGATGAAAGTAATGAAAGAAGAGACCAATCTGTTACAGACATGTGGAGTCTTTTTAACCTGAAAATGTTTTATTTGGTTTTGTATTTTATTAAAGAAAATTGATCATAGAATTTATTTTTTTTTTATATAAAAAATATGACAAAAAAATATTCGATTAATCATCTTCGATTTCAAAGATGTTTGTATATTCTTTTCGATAATTCGGACAACATTTTTTTGCTGATTGTTTCTCAAATAGATCTTTACAATCAGAACAAAAGAAGACATGACCACATGGAATCAATACACAGTTTGCTGGTCGATCACAACAAAGTTGGCATAAACCTGCATCATCATCTTTCTCTTTCTCTGGCAATGGTTGATTTATTGTTTTCGTAAGTGAAATCAAACCAAATAAAGAGAGAGCTGTAATACGACCATTAAGGAAAAAAAAATGGATAAAATTTTTGACTTGCATCAGCATATGCTACAGTTTTGGTTGGAGAGGTTGATTCATTATTACGCCACATATGAATTTCACCACTTTTATCATATACGAAACGATATTCATCAAGTTCATTTAATCTTTCATCGAATGCATCTTCATTTAGAATCCAAAATTCTTTACGATCATATAATGCTATTGGATCACCAGCTGGTAGTTTATTAAAGTCTTCAACAAACACTGATCGATGAGCATTGGTAAAACCAAGAATTCCTCTTTGAAAACAAAACATTATCAGATTAAATAGAAATTAAAAAACAATTATTTATGGTGTTCGATAGTTAGGATCAATAGATAAAATTCGTATATAAAATTCATCATCGAGTACCATTGGTAGATCAATAAATAAATAAGGTCGTACTAGGTTTTGAACATCTAATAAATGTAAAATATATATTTAATAATTTTCATATTATAATTTTAAACACACTTTTTCTAAAAACAACTTTATTTTGACAAAATAATTCTAGTTTCGGTCTATGAACATCATGGAAAACAATCGATTGAACATCTGCATGTTTTAATTGAGTAAAATAACGAATTGGTAATTGATCTGGTTTTTTATCATATTTCGTATAGAACCCTCTGCTACCATCTATTGTTTGTGGTGGTGTGGTAAAAGCTAAGCCTAAAGAATAATAAACAAAATTTTTCATAGATTAAATCTTATATTTAAATTGCTCTTATCAATGACAAAAACTTGATACCAACAACTAATAATCTAGAAAATATGAGATTAAAAGTTTTCCTACTGAAAATGCTTATTTTAGCGTTTTCATTGGATATTAACCCTTTGGGGACGGTGGTACAAGGCTTGTACCACCCAGTGTTATGTTGTGAAAAAACGTATGATGAACAGGTTTTTCGAAGGTTCTTTTGCAGAGAGTTTAGGGGGTGCTCCAATTGTCATCTTAGAGATGCCTTTCCTTTATCTCGTATATATCTTTCTCGAATATTCAGTTTTAATTCTTTCATTGTACAATGACGTCATAGTGTTCTTGCGCTTCTTCTGACGTATCGAATGCGAAGAATGTTCGATATCATTCTCGCTCTCTATTGCTCTTCTTGCNCGTGTCTAAATGTAAATAAGAAAGTATAGAATAAGATATTTATTCATATGTTCATTAGTGATAGTCATTTCGAAAAAGAAGTTTATCATGAATGATAATCTAAAGGATTTTATTGAAAATAATATATAGACAATCATCTGTACAGTAATAATAGTTTGGTTTTTCCACTAAAGAGAAGAATTGATCATAAAATCTCATTCTATTTTGAGTCCGAACATAATAAAATATTGTTCAAAATCCAGATAAAGCTGCCCATGTCGTACATTTATTTGAACTATCGCGGTATACCGGCGGTCAAAATACTGCCAAATTACACATCAATTTATCTATACAGATAACTATTTTTGTTTCTTTAATATAGATAATTCTCAACATAACAATGAAGAGTAAGTATTTATTACATAAATTATAATATTTTTCTTTTATTTAGAGTAATCTCAACTCCAAGAGGTAAAGTAAGCATTTATGTAAACTATTTGTTTCTTTCATTTAGATCGATTTTAAGATCACAATGAAAAGTGAGTACTCATAAAATAATTTTTTTTCGTTGGTTGGGAGCAATATTAACAACAAAAAGAAAAGTAAGTATTTTTTTATGTGAATTATTTTTTTTCTTTTATTTAGATCAATCCGAAAATGATCGACTTAACAAAACGACGAAACAAAGACGAAGTAACAATTGCTAATCATATCTACGATTCGAAGTCTTACAGATTTAAGCATAAAAGTAAATTGTCACAGGTTGCAAGTTGGTTTAGTGAATCTATTTATTAAAAATCCTCTTATTTTTTTATCTATATATCGAAAGTTGTTTTTGAGTGAAATGTAAAATTTATTTAAATTCTTCTCAGAAAAAGTTAAATTTCGCTCAAAAAAAAAAAAATTTTCGATATCTAAATAAAAGAATAAGAGGATTTTTTATTAAATAGATTCACTAAACCGATTTGCGGCCTCTGATAATTTACATTTATTCTTAGATTCGTAAGACTACGAATCAGTAGATTCGTACCCTGATAGTGCCGGTATACCGTCGTTTTTTTCCGGTTCGAATCGCATGGGATGATTTCAATCTCGGTAAAGTTTTATTTTTTGGTCCCAATCCTGCACATGTTTCGTCTGTACTGCAAAACTTTGTAAAAATATTTCATTTAAAATACTTAAAGAAAGCTGAAGTTTTAAGAACATTTTTTGCAGACAAAATCTTTTATAACTTCACACAAGGTCAATGATGAGAAGCGCATTTGATTGATTTGTCTTGGATCCGTCTTTCGAAATTTCGAGGCATGTTATGTGTGAATATACCTAACACGATGTGGGATTTCTAGTGATGTCAAAATATTCGAGTTATAATATAACTGGTTTCATAGGAAATAGTTTTATGAAAAAATTAGTTTTCCTTCTACAACATCCAATGATGTTTTTCTCATAATGTCTAATACTCTGTTTTGTATTATGTGTTTTTGTAGAGGGCTGACTGAACTTTAATTGAACATAAAATATGAGGCTTCCCTAATTTCGATTGATGAACAAAAGTCTTGTTTTCCGAAATCATTTATGACTTGTCAATAAGAGCCGTTAAAAAAATAATCACGTCGAACTGAAATAGTAACTGGAAATTTTTACTTTTACCGATTTATAATGCCCTATTGAAGCGTTACAAAATCCAGCAAAAGACGGAAAATAAGAGCAACTTTTCTAGTGAATGGAGACTTTCTTCTAAATTTCAGAAGCGTACAGAGAACTTTTCTAAGTAAAAATGTTCTTAAAACTTTTCAGTCGATGACAAGTTTCAGGTCAATTATTAGGTATCACGATCAATTATCATAAGCAATCATCTTTATGATGTCTGGTGTTGTTATCACACTTTCAATACTACTGGTTGTATTCTATCACACACACCAGCTGACAAGAGCGTAGACATTTGGAGAAAAACTGAAAGTAATTTTTTTTTCGACTTCAACAATGTCCAATGGCCGACTTTTTGGTTTAAAATAAATTATTCTAACTCTTTAAGAGTCTAGAAAAATCTTATACCTAAAATATTGTCAAGATTCTGTCATCTTGGAAGAAAGAATATTTTTTCAAAGTCAATAGAAATACTTACGAAATAAATCGTAGAGTTCTAGCTCTATCCTTCTGTATGAAAAACATTGCTTTAAAAGCGTCTCTGTTTTTGAAAAAGTATGCATGTTTTCTCAATACAAGGTTTTTCAAAAAGCCAAGTTCAGTGTAGTCGGTGCACACCCTTTAGCACAGTTCCAAGCTTGGTGAAACTTTCACAGAATCTTTTTCTTTGTCTGACACGTGTACTCAATTAGCATAAAGATACATAAATTAGTTTGAATTGAGATACATGCTTCCTAAAAAGTATTGTTTTTTAAAGGTTTCCTGAATTGTTTTGTCTCAAAAGTACTTTAAGAGAAAAATAAGAACTTATTTTGAAATAATACGAAACACTATATCGAATGATATGACATTTATTAGTTTTTAAAATAAAAATTTTTCTGATTTAAGTTTAGCATAAGGATCCGCTCATGTATTTTCCATCGAAAATCTTTTCTTTATGAGTTTCATTTTTTTCTGTATTTTTGTGTTCGGTGACTAGCGCACCCTACACATGTCTCAGACGACTAGAGCCATCAGGTTCAGATCTGAGACCAACCCAATAGGCTCTACTCTGTATTTACTGACAAATATCACCCCCATTAACGTGTCATATTGCACTATCAGCAACTGTTTTCTTCGATTAGGAGTATTCTGAACGAAATATTTTCACACAGTTTCGTGGTACAGACTTTGTTTTTTTTGCAAAGAAAACTATCGAGTATCCATGACAAGTTTTTGTCACGCTATACTGAATACAAAATTGAGTAGAGCTTTTGCACGATCCATTACAAGTATGTTTTAGATAAAAACAAAAAGTTTTCCTCTTTTACATAACTCATAAATATTTATATTTCTTGTCTCATTAAAAATCTAATGACACCATATGATTACTTACGCTTGAATATGTTTAATACTAATCGGTATTGTTGTACTTAAGGCAAATACTAGGAAAAACAGAAGAAAAGACAAAATAAACACAAATATGTCAGTTTTACAAAAACTCACTTGGCCATACGTATTCAACAAGTTTTGCGAATGGAATATTCAAAATTGGAATATCAAAATGGAAAACCGCTGGCGTATAAAAATATGCTAATAAATATGTTATTGTCATGACCTAATTATTCAAATAAATATATAAACAAAAAGAAAGAGTCAAATCTATTACAAGCATAGATATATCATAAGACCATGGTAAAAATAAAACTTTCGTATTATATTTTTCCCAATGTGAATCAATAAATGATATATAAATAGTCCAAAGAAGTAAATGCATAGCCATTGGACTAAACCCATATTCGTCTTTTGATATAGCAGAAAAAATACAAACAGGAAATAAAAAACAAGCCCAGGAATCAACACCGTGATCAAATAATTCTCCCAATGCACTACTAGACTTTGTACGTCGAGCTTGTTTTCCATCCATGCCATCTAGAAAATCCTACTGATTTAAGATTTTTTTTTGTATCTAACTATCTCATACCTAATTGATGTGAACAAAATTGACATATAGCTGCTATAAGCCAAACCCATCTCGGAAGAACAAGTGCTTCAGTAAAATAAAAATCATAATATGAAAACATAACAAAATTAACAACAAGAAGAAGAAAACCAAGTAATGTCATTAAATTTGGTGCAAACCAACGTGGAAAAAACTAAACAAAACAAAAACAAAACAATATTTCTTCTTTTATTTATTTCATCTGAAAACTTTTTTCAATAATAGTTATATACAAACAGTGTAGTATTCCAAATAGAAACTACATACTATTATTATAAGAGAATGAAACCATTTTTTTCGTTAACAACAGAACAGTTGAATACATAAACGTGCAAAAGAGATAAAGAAGTAGTGAATTAAAAAAATGTAATGAAACTCGAAGAGAAAAGACATTAGAGACTATACAAGATGTCTCGAGCGCATTGACATTGCTAGAAAATGATTTGGCATTTTCCGCTAGTACATATATTACTAACCGTCAGCGTGAACCTAGAACCAAAAACGGTTGGTCCCACTCATAATTACATTTACATCAACTGCATTATTGTTCGTGTCCTATGAAAGGATTGAAATCCGCCGATTAATCTCTTAGCTAATCGGACAAGTGATCGTTCCATTGGCAAAAGACCGATTATATTTTTTTGTTTTGATTAATACGATATATACCGCTTGAACTTAGAATATGCAATACTAGGCAATTTTTTTGGACGATTTATGTCAAAAGTACAGTTAGTATCTCTATTGTATGCATAAAAAATTTCACTTCTGAATGTTTAGTCACAGTAGAATTAGACTTATAATGATTTGAAGTAGTTAACTTTTAGTAGACAAAATTTTTGGACGATGTTTTCGATTGAATTAATTGTCTTTTCAAAAATATTTCAAAATGACTCAATCGATATAAATAGAAGGAAGAGAACACGAGCTTTTTTTGAAAATTAATTAGTCTATGAAGTAATGTGGTTTATTTTTCGACAGTCAATGAACGACCTTCATGTAAACTCCGTATCATTTTACTCTAATGGTTATTTTTCTTATCAAATAACAAAATCAGAAAAGTGTCAGAAACTACAGTAAGTATCAGATGGTTTATATTTTCGCTAAAGACATTCCTCTAGTTTTACGAGATTACTTTCTGAATAATGTGAAGTGTACGATGCTCTTCTCAATTTTCTATCTGCTAAGAAAAATAAACATTGCAGTAAAACGATAAAGAATTTATACAAAAATAGTTCATTGACTGTCGAAAAATAAACCACATTGCTTCATAGACTAATTAGTTTTCAAACATAGCTCGTGTTCTCTTTTTTCTATTTACATGGATTCAATTGTTTTAAAATATGTGTGAAAAGACAATTAACTCAATCGAAATAATCGTCTAAAAGTTCTATCCACCAAAACTTGACTACGTCAACTTTCTATAGATTCAGTTCTAACTGTGACTTAAAATTCAAAGATGAAACTTTCTGTACATATATTATAGATATTGACTGTACTTTTCATTCAAATCGTCCAAAAAAACCTATCAAGTATTGTACGCAGGTGAGAATAATCAAAACTTTATCTTATAAGACTTAACATTAACTTCTATTTCTATTTTGTACAGAACAAAACAAGATTTTTGAGGAATGTCAATTGAAGATGTCAGTTTTTTTATATATAAGCAAGATACGGTCTTATCTCTCAGTATTCTTTTTCTAGGATTTGTACATTTATGCCACAGTGACTTCTCATACGCTAAGTAACAGCTAATGATTCTTATCTTTTTATGAAAAAACATACTTAGACGTTCATGCTTTCTTTAATTCATCTTTTGATAACAAAGAGACTGTGATGATGTATGAAGAATTTGAAAACGAATGGTTCTTTTAATTTTTCTTTCTCGATAGATCGTTGTGTTTATTGAGCTTACGATCTACTTGATGACATTTCGCTCATAGAATAAACTTTACAGTCATTAGAATGTGTGACAAGTTCCAGTCCAAACATATGCTTTCATATCAAGATGACTAGTTTTCATGACAGTTCAGGCTTTTTGCATTATTAATAAGATTATACTTTGTTCTCGTGACGAAAGTATTTGTTGGAACTACAACTTTCCAAACATTTGAATAATTTCAAGGTTTTTTCCAAAAGACCATGTAGTAATTTACAGTGTTTTTTTTTCAAGTTTTCTCTTTTAGAGAAATTATTTCAAACACCGCGAGAGTGAACACCTGTTTTTGGGAGCACAGAAACATTGTGTGTTACAATAACAGCTAAATTTAGAACGACCAACCCTTTCTTCTGAAGAGCGCCACCTTATCGGCCATTACGCTTGATAAAACACTGATGGGTCATAAGCGCAGCAAAGACAAGTCGTAACTTAAGAAGGAGGTTTTGAGAGAACCAATCTTTTTCAGATTTTTCATATTTCATCAAAGTCTACTTATCGTCAATAGATGGAGTAAAAAACACTTAAACATGTATGCTTTCTCTTCAGTGCTTGAATAAATCTTATAGCCTATTAATAGAAAATCGATGATTAATTTGAATGAAAAAAAAAATGAATTGATAGTACATAATTACTTAGTAAAATAAATATTATTCTAAGTTTTAAGATTTACTTTACCTCAACACCCCAATTCCAAAAAGGTTGCATGATGTAAATCGATACAGGAGATGTATCAATAGCATTATACTAAAATGATAATATTAATTAAGAAAAAGAAATTGATAAAATTCATTTTATTTATTTTACTTTATATTCATTGAGACCTTGCAGATGTTTTCGGTTGAGATACTGATAATTGAAGAAATTCATCGATATGTATTAGTTGATAAATATCTGAAAAAATTTATTTTGAGAGTAACAAAGCAGCGATACGCCGAATGATAATGGCATTTCTCATATTCTTATTCGTCATTCTAATGAACCAATTATAATAGCATTTAGTCCATAGTTTTTCTTATCATTCCTTTGGATGTTTGTTTCTCCTTTTTCTCCTTTTTCTTTTTTATTTTATTCAACTTGTTTTTTTTTCATTTAAATTTTTTTTTCTTTAACTTCTTTTCTCTATTTTATATGTAGAACAGAATAATAATTGAATGGCAACAGTTCTTGAATATCCAACAACATCGGATGATGAAGAATCTTTTGATGATGAAAAAACAGCAAGTGGCTCATTTCGAAATGGAGATTTTCAAGGACGAGTTTTTAAATGGACTAATTATTTACATGGATGGCAAGAAAGATATGTCATATTAAAAAATGGATTTTTAAATTATTATAAAAATGAATACGATATTGGTGTTGGTTGTCGAGGAGCTCTTTCTGTTAAACAAGCTCTTATTCAGGTACAAATAGAACAAACATTTAGTTTAGAAGAGAACAATTTCGAGAAATAAAGATAACATCTGATATGATAACAAATAAGAAGAAAATTAGATTTCTTTATAATGTTCAGTTCTATGATAAGAAAAAAAAGGCATCATATGTATTTTAGACTGAATTCTTACGAGAGAACTATCTGCCATTTGAACTCATGTTGGATTTAAAAGAAAAGCAGAAAAATCCTAAAAGAGTTCTTGTTCGTAGATCTCTGAGACCGAGTAATGCTTATTTTACTAAGTTTTCGATCTAGGTTTTGATGCTTACTGAAAGATCAATTAATGATATTTCGACGTGAAATTTTTCCTATACGATAACTCTGACTATATCTTGAAAGTTTCAAACGAAAAGAATGATCCTTTAACGAGATATTAAATTTTCAAGTAAACTCAACTTTTATGGAAAACGACCAGTTTTTTTTGAAAACTCAATATCTCGACAAAGAAACATTCTTTTCGTCTGAAACTTTCAAGATATAGTCAGAGTCATCTTATAGGAAAAATTTCAGGTCGAAATACCATTAATTGATTTTCTAATAAATACCTCAGACTGGATTAAGCTTGTGGTAAAACAGTCATAATCCGACTGATACCAAGCATGACTCACGAGCTCGAATATTTTTAGAATTTTTCTCGTATTCTTCTTCTGAATCCAATATGAGGTTGAGCAGTTAGTATTAGATCGTGTAGTTTCTTCGTTAGTAAAATGATGTGTTCATCATGTTGAACAAGAATGTTTTTTCTTTTTATAGTCTCATGAATTTGATGAATGTCGTTTTGATGTACGTGTTGGTGATTCTGTATGGTATTTACGTGCGCATAGTCCTAGTGATCGTGAACAATGGATACAAGCATTAGAAGATCATAAACAAATGTGTAAAAGTGAATCCGGTTATGGAAGTGAAACAAGTTTAAGACGTCATCCAAGTCTTGGTTCATTAGCATCAACAGCTAGTGCTAGTGTTGCTTCAACTGGTTCATTTAAAGTAAATTGACAGAATGAAACAAAAAACAAATTACTAAAAATTTATTTTTCATATAGAAAGATCGTAGTTTAAAAGAAAAATTAAATGAATTAGAAACATTTCGAGAATTACTTGTACAACAAGTTGCTACATTACAAACTTACTTTGATGCATGTGCTAATGCAGTAACAAAAGGATTTGAACCATATCAAAAAGAATGTTAGTTAATTTGTCTTTTATTATTAAAGAGAAGGATTTATTAATGTTTTTCTTTATATATATATTTATATAGATGAAAATGCAACTGATTTAGATTTCGAAGAATCATTAGATAAAAATGATTCAAAATTAATATCAAATGATGACACTATCAAAAATTTATCTGTGAAACCAAGTTTGTCTTGTTTTTTTCCCTTTCAAAGAAAAAGAGATTACAATAATTATTTTTTTATTAGAAATTGATCGATTGGCACTTAATGATCATGCAGCTATGGCTATCGATTTCAAAGGAGAAGGTAAATATATTTTTCTGATTCTTGTTTCGTTTATTGTTTCGATTTTATTCAGCTTTAACATTTAAAGCAACAACAGATGGTGTTATACATAATGTAGCATTTTCTATTGAATTAATGCAAAAACGAGAAGATATTTGGAGAAAAAAATATGAAAAAGTTATTAAAAAAAAAGAAGTTTTTATATCAAAATTTTGTTTTTTTTATGCTTAGGAATTGGAACGTCGTAAAAAATTTCAAGATTTATATAATAAAATAAATATACAAAAAATTCCTGCACTTGGTTCACCAGATGCTGAAGTAAATAAATATATTAGAATAAAAAAAATAGTCAATTGACTTTTTTCTATTTACTTTAAAGGAAGGGCCACATAGTACATTAAAAGAAGAAGAATTTTTCGATGCACTTGATCAATCTCTTGATCGAATCGATCGTGAAAATGATAAATATCAATTTTCCGTAAGTATTGATATTTTTTCGTTTTCATTTTGGTTTTAGCTTAGATATATATATAACTAACAATGAGTAACAAAGATAGCGATAAAATTTGTATAAATATGTAGGAGTATTAAAAAAAGGACAAATGATGACAAAAGTGTTCTGTTCTGTTTCATTACTTTACCAACTTATACTCAATGATGAATGAAACATATATGTATAAGGGCTTTTATACTAATATGCTCTACGCTTTTTTTTTCTCACTCTTCAATCAATATCATTACATCATTGTTAAAAGGATAATGTATCTTAGGGTTTTTTTTTGTCATAATGAATGAATACTAACCAGATATATTGCTAGTAGAATAGAAAAAAGGAAAAAAAAGCATACGTAAACAATAACAAAAAAAACACTATAAGTCCATTAGAGCTACTAAAGATATTTTTACGAGCGTATATTATAACGATAAGGGGAAAACAGCATTTAAGGTAAACAACGACAATGCAATCGATAAAAAAGACTTTTCATATACCGGAATCGTATTCACTCAAATCAGATTATGCAAAACCGAGTATCATTATTTCACTCACTCCACTTGTTTCATCCTGTTCATCATCATTATCAAATTACGTCGGTGGTTTACGACCTTATTATCAACAAAATAAA
Source organism: Rotaria sp. Silwood2 (assembly GCA_905329745.1). Classification (NCBI taxonomy): domain Eukaryota; kingdom Metazoa; phylum Rotifera; class Eurotatoria; order Philodinida; family Philodinidae; genus Rotaria; species Rotaria sp. Silwood2. The sequence goes on along the minus strand of CAJNSZ010000005.1, from coordinate 858,850 downwards.
TATCCCTTCATATCGACTGCACCACCTTTGTTATCATCTCGCGTACCATCTATCAATATTCATAAGATTAATGATGATTATCTTGAAACGTCATCATTCCCGAATAAAATTTTAGAAAAGAATTCATTCAAAAATGAACATAGTTCTTTACCAGCAGATGAGGTCTGAATAAATTTTATACTTCGAATACTCAATATTATCCTATATTTTCAGTCGAAATTATCATCCCAATCAAAATCCTTTACCAATGCAACAGTAAATAGATCAAAATTTTCATCTAAAAATGCTTCAACAACAGTTCCTGATACAACGATTGTATCACTATCAAATAATGATAATTTAGTAACCAAAGGCAAACATCGATTATCTGATGACGTAAGTTTTATTTTAAACTAATTTTATATTTTTCTTTTATTTACTATTAATCTATTAGGTTGAACGTATTGTTCAAGAACACTTAAAATATGTTCGTGAAGATGTATCACATGGCTGGGATTTAATACATCAAGACGGTGAAATGAAAGTCTACCGACGTGAAGTTGAAGAAAATGGAATTGTTGTTGATCCACTGAAGTGTTTTCATACGATAAAAGTAAGCAGATATGAACCATTTCAGGCAAATAGAGACATATTCATCGTTCATTGGACTTTGATTCTTTATAAGAGTTATTTTCTTTTTTGAATAAGTTCTTGTTGCATAGACATATGTAAAAAATATTACTCTTTCAGCTGAAAAAGTAATTAGCAAATATCTCTCTAACCATAAGAGGAGAAAATTCAAAAACTTCAGGATAGGCTCTATGACACAAACTGTATATATGGTGAAATTTTTAGCAAGATTGAACTTAAAAAAAACTTCTTCTCAAAAATCGGTTTTCTAGAGATTCTGAAGTAGAATTTGTACCATTTTGACTTGATTTTGAAGTTCTCATTCGGTTATAATAGTATTTTTTGGTACCCGTCACATCGCTCAGAAAAGTAAGTCGATTGTTTTGAAAACTTCACCCATGCTCCTAAAAACCTTTGAATAAAGATTTTGTAGTCTCAGGACTCCTCGACCGAATGTACTATGTATTTTTCAAAATTGCTGCCTCCATTTGGGGTATGTTTAAACTGAAATGTATGAAATGAAAGTCGATGTCCTTGTTTCTGTCACGTCGCTAACACTAGTTCTTTTTTTTTACTGATAACTTCTCTGAACAAAGGACTCTAACGTTGATTTTGTCACGGTATTTAGAGTAACTTGACATATAAAAATTAGTTCTAGCAAAGTTCATTATCTTGAAATACACGTGTTTTTATTTTGCGAAGTCACATCACTAACAAATGACTGAAGCCATGTACGAAATTTGTTTGCTTAGGGTGTTACCGGTCATGAAATTTGTCATTATTTTTGGGAATTTCAATATCGAATGGAATGGGAAAGTAAGCTAATCATGTGAATTTTATTTTATTTTCAATTTGTATTGATATTGTTTTTAAGCGACACTTGATTCAACAAAAATAATTGAAGTATTAGATCCGGATACAGTGATATTTTTTCAAGTACATAAACGTGTATGGCCAGCTGCACAACGTGATTCATGTTTTTGGTCTCATATTCGATATATATCGAATTCCGATGAAGATCAACCAACATGGCTTGTTGTTAATTATACTACACCGCATCCACTTGCACCTGTAAAAGAAAATTTTTATTTTTTATTTTTGTGCATGATAAGAGTTTCTTTATAGATTAAGTCACCTCAAGTTCGTCTTATTGCTAATGTTGCTCTAATATGTGAAACAATTATATGTGAGCCACCATTAAACCCACAAGATATAAAACGTGAAAACATTCAATGCAAACTTACTTATGTTGCTTTTGGTATGAAGAAAATTTTGTTTTTTGTCGCAACAAAAAAAAATAGCAAATAATTTCTAAGATACCGAAATTTGAAATGGAAGATTATTAAAAGAAATTTTTGAAATAATTCGAATGAGTCTTTTGTAAAGAAAATGAAAATCAATTTATTGAATTCAATGAAAAGAACTTGATAATAGAACAAATTAGTTTCTCAGAACTTTTATTATGAGCAAGAATGAAATATTGAAATTTCTGAATTTGTTTCCTCCTAGCTATTATCATACTCAAACAATAGAACCTTACAACAATTTTCCTTGTTGAATTTTATTGACAGAGAAGCATCCAATGTCAAATAAAGCTCTATCCTAAACGATAATTTACGAAAAAAAACCTGTTAGCATGATTTCTACGGGATTAAAATGCGAAACACTATGTAACAGCGATTGCTAATCATGAGAAGATTGTTTTATTCTATCTATTTGGGACACATTTATTCAATCGTCGGTTTATTTAATGCTCTAGAAATATAATAAAGACGTGGTTCATATAATATAACAAGACACTATTTATATACGGTCTTTGGTCGTATATCAACAATATTTGTCACGGCTTATTATGTGTCCCTGTTAACGAAGAAATGTTTCTAAGTGTCAAACCATTTTTGAGTTGAAACAATGTTTATCATGTAGACTTTAATAAGCTATGAATATCCTGAAAAGAGTTTGGGCTGATAGCTTATTGCTGCTACTGAGATACTGTATTTTTTGGTAGAATGTCCTGGCTATCCTCAGGAGCACTGGAAAAAATGATTTTCGAATTTAGACTTGAAACTTTGCATAGAGACAGAACTTAATGAGAATAGTTTATTGTAAAAGGTTCAGATCTTTTCATTACTTCTATCCTAAGGCAAGGCTATGATAAAAGCATGTTTTTCACGCCGTTCATAAACAACCTCAAAAATCCTATGTTCTTATTTCACAATAGGCGCTTTCGAAAAATCTGAAAATTTCACAATAAGCTGTTTTCATTAAGGTCAGTCTCTATACAAAGTTTCAAGTCGAAAACTCAACACTCAATTTTCCTGATGGGACCGCTGTGTTCTGGTAAAAAATGCAATACCTCAACAGTAATAAACTATTAGTCTGAACTCTTCAGAGTATTTATAGTTTATTAGAATCTATAGGATATACCTCGTCGCCACTCAAAAGCAATTTGACATTTAGAAACCTTCTCTCGTAATATATCTGGGATGAGTCGCTTCTAACATGTCTGTAACGATCTGTTGATCTTGTGTCTCATGATCTGTGTGTAATAGCAAATTTCTACCACCATATATTTCGACAATCCTTTTCGATCATGTTTCACAGAACCAATCACTATTGTTTTAATGCATGGAGAGTCTATTTTCGAGCCTATACAAATTTCATATTGCTTGTTTCGACATCATTATTGATATTTTTTATTTATTGAACATTAATCATAAAAATGATTCTGATTTTCATAAGAATATCAAATAGAAAATGATCAAGCGATTCTTTTAATTTTATATTGTTCAATCACAATAATCTAAATTAATCCTTACAGGACGAAATTATTTTTACGAAAAAAAATTCAAAGCAGGATAGAAAAAGGAAGAAAATGAGTCATAATCAAATCAGCTAGATTAAATGTATATCAATATAATTAGCAAACTTTCATAATAACAACGATTTCCTATCATCAACGCATAATATATCTCATTGTTCAGAAATAGTCAGCGGCCCCTATAGTGCTCACCCCTCTATTCATTTTTTTTTCTAATAATAATAAGAGTAACCATGAGTACTATTATTTTTGTAAACAGTCAACAGTTTATTCTTTGTTTACAGAAGAAACTTGCATTTTTCTAACGCTAAACTAGATTTTTCATTAATTATTCTTATTTTAGTCAATCCTGGTGGATGGGTTCCCAGTGCAGCATTAAGAGGGTAAGTTTATATATTATTATTATTATTATTATCCTTTCAATCTTGTTTTTCATAATTTTAGTGTGGCAAAACGTGAATATCCTCGTTTTCTTAAACGTTTTACATCTTATGTAGTTGAACAGACACGCAATAAACCCATCCTATTTTGATTGCAATGCATTTCTCTTTCGTTCCTTTGACTTGATTGACATTTTTGCTCTTCTTTTTTTTTTGCATATCTATATTCATTTTGTTATTGATGTTGTTATTTCCATTTTCTTATCTTTTCTCAACATCGCTTATTTGTCTGTATAGATACCATGTAATGATATGAATGTTTTTTTTTGTATATGAAAAACAATATTCAATATGACATACAAAGAAATTCGTGCTCTTCATGCATGATAGATGATGACTTTTTTGTTATCATTTTGAAACTGAGCATTTTAATATGAATATTTAGAAAAATAAAAAAAAACCTATGGGTCAACATCAACGTCTATTCAAAGTATTATAAATCGTCGTGTGAACATTTTTCTAAATCAGCATGATGCCATATTTCTATTCAGTATTGTAAAACCATCATACGAAAGAAAAACATACATATTTAATGGTTTATTGATGGCTTTAATATGGTTCATCGATTATGAGAAATTGTTTATTCATTGGTAATACTACTCGTCGAATGTAAAAAAATAAAATTGGTTTTCTTTATGCTTTCAAAATGATCAAGGTTTTATTTATTTAAGAATTATGTAAAATTTTTATAGTCAATTTTGTAGAAATCAATTATTCGACAATATGATCGAGAACATCAATAAATCCATGAACTTGAAACTCTTATGCGTTTATATTTCAGAAATATATATATCTTACTCATGTATGTTTGTTTGTTTTTCTTTTCTATAACTTTAATCGTATTTATTTTATACTTAAATATGCATCTAATGATACACTTAGCTTTATCATATTTAAAATTTTATCAGCATTTAAATAATATTTGAATAGTAATATTTATTGAATAAATATTTAATACACTTTATTATTTTTTCATCGATTAACAAAATAATACATAGAGATTGAAAACTAGAAAATATTCTTCTTGAAAAATTTTAAGTAATAAAATTCTCAGATTTTGATCTTGCATTTCATTGTCTTAGTTCAAAGCAAATACAATATATATTGGTAAAATGGATTATATGGTACATGAAATTATCGAAAATGAACATTTATCATCAATTGTACTATAAGAAGAATCAAACAATTTATGAAGTTTAGGTATGATAACATCAATTATTTATTTGTACAATGTCATTTTATGATCCAAAGAGCCTACGAAAATATAGTAGGCAATCTATCTTCTCGTACCCCCTCCCCCCCCGAAGGTTTAAAAAATATACAGTATGAAAAATCATCTCATTGATTATGTTTCAATCTGATGACTTCGATTTTTATCAATAATAACAAATTAATATGATTGGTTTGTTTGTATACCCGAAATAAATGTTTATTTAACTACTGACATGAACGAACATGCCTTTTTCTAGATAAATATGTTTGATATTGAATATTGTGCTAAGAATGGTCTTTCTTCACGCTGGAAAATGCATATTCACACTTAAGAAATTCTTTTTTTCTACCTCAAAAAAAAAAAGAAGAATGGATGAGGATGTGACAATAATAATACCAGTTTTTCAATTAGTCATTTATAAATTGGTCACTTTTTCTGTGGATCAAAAACTAATTTCACCTCGTGAAACATATTTGAAAATTGTTGAAAGATGAAATTTTTCACATTTACGTGATAAAACATTCTATTTTTCTGTTCATTTGAAGCTCAAATTCGTCCATTTGTATTCAAAGCAGTGCTCGAAATAAACACTTGGGACTTCAGTGGAATTAAGCATCAAAAATTGAGTCAAACGATGAATATTTTCACTGAATAGCATTTTTTGTTCAAAAGATACCTGCGTACCCAGTGACGGGCTCAGCATTTTTGAGCATGCTGGATCTCAGCTTCAGAGCATGACTCCTAGATGAAGCCTATGGGGGGTGATACGGGACCCAAATGATGAGTTTGTATAAAAATAGTTTTGCGATCGAAGTTTGCGAAAAAAAATTGCTTTTACTGCCCCTCCTTCAGTTTTCTTTTGTTTTGTGTAGTATTCCATTTTTCAGAATTTAATCGTAATCTAGATCAAATTTCATCGATAGATTTCAAATCTCATTTAAAAATATGCATCCGTTCAGGAGTTATAACTTTTTGAATTTTTGCAAAATAAATTTTTCATTTTTTTAATTGTTGTAAAAATTCAAAAAGTTATAACTCCTGAACAGATGTATGTTTTTAGATGAAATGTTAAAACTGTTGATGAAATTCGATGTAGATTGCGACTAAATTCTGAAAAACAGAATACTACTCAAAACAAAAAAAACTGAAGAGGGGAGCGGTAAAAAAAAGATTTTTTTTTGCAAACTCCGATCGCAAAATTTTTTTTATAAAAGCTCATCATTTGGATCCCGTATCACCCTTCATAAGTTTCATTTAGGTCCCATGCTATGAAGTTGAGATCCAGCATGCTCAAAAATCATGAGCCCGCCACTCTGCGTACCTCTCGCAAGAGAACATTCTCAACTAATACTCTCTGTTTGGTTTCATAATTCTCTCATAAGTAGAACTGTGCGAAATTAGAAGAACCTTCAAAAGATTTGTCTCACTAATATTATGACCGTTTTACAGAAATTTCAAGCTCTGTAGACGTATTCATAGAAAAATCAAATACAGAAGTTTCAAAATGAAATTTCACCGACAAATAGGTACAATGACTGTTATAAATCCAGGAAATGTATTTGAACCGAATATAAACTAAGTAGGGAGTACCAAGATGATGAAGAAGGGACGACACACACAAATTCGAAAAGATACATGGGCATATATAGTTCTAAGTGAGTCAAGACTCCTGAGTCAACCATCCCATGCTCATGACTCAAGGAATCCTGACTCAAAAGAGTAAACAAACATACCAAAGATGACGTATCATGGCTGAAGGCCATGACAATGACTTTTAACATGATTGAAAAGTTTCAGCCGTAAAAGATACTTCTTTCTTCAGATACTGATTATTTCACATACATTCGTATTTCACAAAAAAAGGAGTAATACAATCGACTTTTCTTCAATATCTGAAGAAAAAAAACATCTACATTGGCTGAAACTCTTGGTTCATTCTAGTAACTATGGCATCTATTTATTGACTGAAAATTTCAGGTTGAAATTCCTGTAAAACGGTCATAACGTTAGTGAGACAGAGCTTTTGAGGCTTCTTCTAATTTCACACAGTCCTACTTATGAAAGAAATATGAACACGGATAGAGAGTATCAGTTGAGAATGTTCTCTTGTGAGAGGTACGTGGGTGATCTTTGAATAAAAAATGCTGTTCGTTGAAACATTCATCAGTTAACTCAGTTTTTGATGCTTAGTTCCACTGAAGTCTCAAGTTTTAATTTCGAGTACTGATATGAATACATTTGAATCTCAAATCAACAGAAAAATAGAATGTTTTATCACATAAATGTGAAAAATTTCATCTTTCAACAATTTTCAAATATTTTTCACGAGGTGAAATTAGTTTTTGATCCAGAGAAACAGTGACTGAATTATAAATGACTAATTGAAAAACTGGTATTATTATTGTCACATCCTCATCCATTCTTTTTTTTTTGAAGTAGAAAAAAACGAATTTCTTAAGTGTGAATATGCATTTTCCAGAGTGAAGAAAGACCGTTCTTAGCACAATATTCAATATCAAACATATTTATCTAGAAAAAAGCCTGTTCGTTCATGTCAGTAGTTAAATAAACATTTATATTGGGTATACAAACAAACCAATCATAGTGACTTGTTATTATTGATAAAAATCAAAGTCATTAGACCAAAACATACGCAATGCCATGGCATTTCATGCTGTACGTTGCTTTTAGGAGTCTCTGAGATGACATATTTCGTACATTATCGTGCAGTCTCTTTAAATATATTAAAAAACAACGCATTCTATTCCTTGATTATACTTTACGAAATAATCTTCATTATGCATTTACTTAAATATAATCCACTCAGCTAATTGCAATTATGAAATGTATTAAAATATAATTTTATTCAAAAATTTGCAGACAAAAAGGACTTATTCATTATTTAGTTTGAATACAATAAAATAATATGAAATAGTAATGTCAAATTATTTTCAAGAACTGTACTCTATTTTCAAAATTATGAAAATAGAATTTCGTCAACTTTTTTCTGTAATTATCCGGATGAAATACATTGTTGTGTTCCCGAGCTCCATAAATATCCCGATGAACATTGACATTGACCACTAATACAACTTAAACCAACTCCAGCTACTGAAATACATTCATTTGATGATGAACATGCTCCTAAATAACTCTGTCTTGCTAGGCAATAGTTTGATGAACTTGACCAATACATAACTGATGAACATGTACATTGTGAAGTATAACACGACAGAATATTATATTGTTGGCATTGATAATGTTGACCAGTAGTACATGAAGCTAAGTACGTACCTAAACAAAAGAAATCATATTCATTAAAATCACTTTTTTATTTACCTTTTGGAACACATGATGTTGTATTCCACCATTCAGTATTTGTACAATTACAAATATTATTAACGCATGATAGCGCTTTTGATTGATCACACATTGAATTAGCATAACATGAACTTATGGTGCATGCTTGTTGATACCCTGCAGCTGTATAGCAACGATCCTGACAATAATCAAAATATTGTGTTGTAGTACAGAGACATTGTTTAGTTGAGCCACCACTTGGTGGAGTAAGACATTGAAGATTAGGACCAGATGACCAGTTTCGACACATTGATGTTGAATTACATGGATATCTGAAAAACAAAAGAAGCTTCTTTTTATTTATTCTTTTTTAAAATAACTTCTAATTACGAATAATTTAATCGAGGTTCACACATTGTACCATCCCAATATCGATCTGAACTACAATCACATTGACCAGAAATACATGTTACATAATTATAATCTCTACATTGATAAGATGATGTACAAGTAAATGAAGATACCATATAATTAATCTTTGGTGTACAATAACCACTATATGTATTATTGAGAAAACCTGTCCAATAGTCAGTGTAATCTAAAATAGATATAAAATAAATAGTCCATTCGACCAATTGAAAATAATATGAAAAGACAAGTCTTACTGCTACAATCGCATACAGTTGTATTGAGTGCAGCATTTGGTTGACAACTAAGATAACCTCCATCGTAGCATTCATAAGAACTAGAACATGGTTGATTCCATAGTTTTTTTATAACACATAAAGAAGTTGATGTATTCCAATAGTAATTCGTTGGACAAGAGCATGTACCATTCCAAACACCTGTTGTTGGACATTCTAGATTTTGACTAGCAAGACACTCACTATTTGATGAACATTCACCACCAATTGATCGACGTGCAACACATTGGGATCCATCCCATACATGAATACTTTCATTACATGTACATGTATGTGTAGTTAAATTGCATGATAATGAAACAGTATTATCACATTGAACTGAAGCAGTACAAGCTGAACCAGATAAAAGTTTTGATGCACATTTCGTTGAATTATACCAATAGTTGTCTGAACATTGACATGTGCTAGGATTTGTAGATGATGAACAACTGAGAGAAACATTAGTTAAGCATTGGTAATCAAATGAACAAGATGAATTATAAGACAATTGTTGCATACTAAGATGAAACAAAAATCGAATAAAATAAAAAAGGTCCTAGTAATTTTTCTTACCAAGTATTATTTCCTGTCCACCAATATTGATTAGTTAAACAATCACAAGTTCCTAAACAGAATAAAAAGCTGTAAACGCAATCTTTGTGAGATTAAAATATGAAACACTAATGTAATTGGTGTTGCTAATCACAATGAGAGATTGTTTTACATTCTATCTATTTTGGGACACACTTCTTCACTATCGCTTTACTTAATCATCGAGAAATGTGATAATGGAAAAATTTGAAACATTCACGATAAGCTATTCTTGTCAAGGGTTGTTGCTATGCAAAGCTTCAAGTCGAAATTCGAAAATCAATTTTCCTAAAGGAGACCACGCTATTCTGCTAAAAATACAGTACCGTCGCAGTAATAATCTATTAGGTCTAACTCATTTCAGGATGCTCATAGCTCGTTAGAAGCTACATGACGAACAAAGTTCTAATTCAAAAGCAGTCTCATACTTAAAAATGTTTCCCAGTAAGATATCTGTGACTAACTGTTTCTAACATGTCTGTAATAATCTGTCGATCCAGTCTCTCATGGTTAGTCTACGGCTACAAATTTCTTGCCTATATGCTTCAACACTTCATATGTGATCTCATCTGTAGATACTAACCAGCAGTAGGTAATTGTGTAGAACATTGTAGACCAGCAGTAGCATTATTACACCAATAAGTACTAAAACATTGGCCACCATATAATCGTTTATTTTCACAATATCCTAAAAATATAAAGTCTATTTTTCTTTCAACTTTTTCTCTTGTTTTTTCTCTTATTACCATAATTCCAAAATTGAGTAGAATTACAATCACAACGACCATTTATACATGTTAAATAGTCATTGAAATCACATTCACTACTTGATGAACATGTTTCATTAAAAGTTTTGAGATCTGTACATTTACCACCTCTCCAATATCTATAACAAATCTTGTGGTAAGAAAAAAAGAGAATTTTTTTTGTTGATTATAAAAATTACTGAGAGTCTGAACACCAACAGAGTGAATCAGTATATGAGGCAATAGTTATGTTCCTGCACGTAAGTTGAACTAATGAATCACATTGGCTTGATGATGTACAACTTCGATTAAATGTTCGTTGTGATACACATCGACGTCCATTCCAAAATTGAACTGAACTACATGAACATTTTCCCGCTGTACACATAAGACCCACATAAGAATTACAATCACTATCAGTTGAGCACGATTCACCAATACCCACTTTTGATTTTTGATAAATAAAAACAACGCAAAGTGTAGCAATCACAAGCATAATTAAAAAATTCGTAAATATTAAGAGAACCGAACGAGGCATTTCACATGTTTTCTTCCAAGGCGATGAAGGTTTAGTAGGTGCATGTTCAACATGAAGTTCTTGTATTTCAGCATCTTCAACTTGAAGGATATTAACAGCATAATTTTGAAAGTCATTTGGATCCTATGTTTTTGAACCAAAAAAACAGAAGTAAAAGAATAAGAAAAACATTAGAAAATATCACTATTTTATTTCGTTGTACTCGCGGTGTATCACGAGTTTTATCATCATCAGCTTCACCGGATAGAATCGACGCACTTTCTAGTTCATCTGCAGTAATAATACCCAACTGACTACTTGTAGGTGTAACAGTGTTGTATTTGCGCGGCATAAATAGACTCAATATTTAACGTCTGTTAGTTGCAACAAACTTTTTCAAATGTTTTCATTATTTTATATACGAACAAATACAAACGATTCATTTTATTCTTCTGTTTTTAATTCCATTTATTTTTCGTCGATGACTTTTAGCATTGATTGTTTTTGTTTTGACATTTGAAAAATAGGTGGTATATTGGCTTTCATTTACTTTCATTTGCTGTTGTTTGGATATGAACTTGTTTAACAATGTTGTTTAATGTTGAAAAAACAAAACAATTAAGCAAAACGGAATTTTTGTTTTAATTACATATATAAACAAAAGAATCTCTTTTTACACCATTAAAGTTTCATCATGAGAGAAAAATAATTTATTTCAGATCTTCTCTTGAATATGACTGATATACAGGTTGAAAATGAAATCGATCATCATAATGAAGAACAGGAACAGTTAGCTGCTACAGAAGAATCCACACCTCGTAATCGTCGTCTTCAATCATTTGTTGATCAATATGGAACTGATGAAGCACATGTATCTAGAGTTGGTTATATTAAACATTATCTAAGAAAACAATTTGCTGCTTTTACTTTTCTATGTTGCTTAAATTCATTCTTGGATAAAATACCACTCATTCGTTGTTTAAAAGAATATAATATTCGTAAAAATTTATTTGGAGATATTATTGCTGGCATCACAGTAGCAATAATGCATATACCACAAGGTAAAAAAGAAAGAAGTACACATATTTTTCGTTTTATTATTTCGAATAATGAGGATAGGTATGGCTTATGGTGTTCTAACAACATTACCACCTGTTCATGGTAAACAAATGTTTTCGATTTCAATTGAAATAGTTCGTTTTTTCTTTTTTGAAAGGGTTGTATGTTTCATTTTTTCCTGTGATTATCTATATGATATTTGGTACATGTCCACATTTATCTATTGGTAAAATTAACCTTGATTAACGGTATCATCCTTTCTGTTGGGCTACGTCTATTTCTAAGCGAAAGTACAATCAGTCGTACTCATATTTTTACCGCAACTAGATTATCGAAAATGATGGGATCCATTTTTGAGGAAAACGTTTTCAAAACAGATCTTCAGAAGTTTTTAAAGAGATCTTTAAAAAACCCTCGAACCCACTTACGATCCCGGTCTTACTTTGTTCTATCATGTTGACATTTTTTCTGGGGGTACATGGGATAAAGTCTCATCAGGGAAGTCTTCCAACTATTCAATCAGTTTTGACTTGAGACTATATGTATTATGTAGATGCAAATGAGCTATGAATATTCTAAAAAGAGTTCATGTCCTTAGCCTATTATGGCCAAGATATAGCACTTTTACGGAATTTTTTAAAATAAATGCCGTAGTCTTCTTTAGTAACACCACACAAAAAACTGATCTACAAATTTAGACTTGAAACTTTACATAGACACAGATCTTAATGAGAGCATGCTTTGCTTCTATCCTAAAATAAGAACATCAAATCTACTAGTTTATATGTGTGATGTAAAAGACTCATTATAATCATAGTTTCATCTTAGGACATGAGCAACGGCAAGACCTGAAACATTCACAAAAAACTATTTTCATTAAATTCTGCCTCTATGCAAAGGTTGAAGTCGAAATTCAAAAATCATTTTTCTTTCCGTGTTTCTGAGGAAGACCGCGGCATTTATTGAAAAAATACCATACAAGTGCGTTATTTCCGTATCAATAAGCTAATGTCACGAACTCTTTTCAAGGTATTCATTACTCATTAGTACCGACATAATCTCGACTCAGCAGTAATTGAACAGTTGTAGGTAGGACTTCCCAAGTGAGGTTTTGGTCCCAGGTATTTTCGGAAAAATATCAGCTCGATTGAACAAAGGAAGATCGAGATCGTAAATGAGTCAGCTGTTTTTCTTAAAGATCTCTTCAAAAACTTCTGAAGATCTGCTTTTAAAAGTTTCTCTCGAACATGAATTCCATTAACTTCGGTAATCAAGCTATGATATAAATATAAACTCGATCGGTTGTACTGTCGTCGAGACCTAGAATTTGTCCAAAAGAGAAGAGCGTACCCTTAAAACAAAATTTAATAAATATTTCTTCTTTAGGAACATTTGCTGTTATATCATTGATGATAGCCCAAGCTATTGAAAGTGTGACACCACCATCAATTAGTATATTAAATAATAATCAAACGTCTTCTGCAATTTCAAGTGACTCTGATTTACTTTCAATGAATGAACGAATTGGTACAGCTACTACGCTTGCTCTTCTTGTTGGAATTGTTCAAGTTAGTTTTTATGATTAATTTAAAAAAATATGATTTTTTTTATTATTTTGCTGTTGGTTAGGTGATATTATCTTTCCTACGATTTGGATTTTTAACTGTCTATTTAACCGAGCCATTTATTAGTGGTTTTACAACTGGTGCTGCTTTACATGTTTTTACAAGTCAAATTCCATTTATATTCGGTATAAAAGCTCCACGAGGAATAAGTGGAGCATTTAAATTACCAAAATTCTACATTAAATTAATTAGTTTATTAATTCATCATATTAATTGGATATCAACAGCTATTGGTATTGTTTCTATTATTGCTTTATATTTTGCTAAATATCTAAATGAACGTTACAAATCAAAAATTCGTATCGTACTTCCATGTGAATTAGTTTTAGTATGTTACTATTTGAATAATGACTATCTATTTGATATTTTTTTATTTAGGTAATTATTGGTACAGTTACATCACATTTTGCAAAATTTCATTCAAAACATGATGTATCAGTCGTAGGAGATATTAAACGTGGTTTACCTCCACTAACAGTCCCTCCATTAAATCATATTAATCAATTAGTTGTACCAGCTATTACAATTGCTGCTGTTAGTTTATCTATTTCAATATCAATGGCAAAAATGTTTAGTCGAAAACATGGTTATAAAGTTAGCTCGAATCAAGTGTGTTAAATTATTTTTCGAAATAAGTAAATGAAATATTTGTTTATATTGAAAATAGGAATTATTAGCTTATGGAATATCAAATATTGTTCCATCCTTTTTTCAATGTTATCCAAATGCTGGTTCATTAAGTCGTTCAGTTGTACAAGAAGGTAGTGGAGGAAAAACTCTTTTGATCGGTGGTTTTTCTTCCATTGTTTTGGGCTTAGTTATTGTTGCATTGACTCCTCTTTTTCGATCGTTGCCAATGGCTTGTCTAGCTGCAATTATTATTGTTAATTTAAAGGGGCTTATTTTTCAAGTGAAGGATTTTATCTTTTATTTTCAAATCAGTTTATTGGAATGTGTAAGTACGAGAAAAATAACACTGAAACACACACACATACATATGTTACAAGAGAAATTAGAATTAAAAGAATTTCAAAACTTTTCTCGGACGAATTAAAACTTCAGTTTTTCCTATAGAAAAATTGAAAATATTCCTGAACATATAATGTGAATTTTATATAGTTTTATATTTAAAAAATGCAAAGATTTAACGAGACATTTCGACATCATTTGATTTTTGATAAATAACTAATCATAGACAGGTGTATTTTCGCTGTCCGACAGTAACATTTCTTGTTGAATTAGAGTATAGATATGAAGTGTGAATATGGCTTAGAATACACACAAGACTCTCACTCACATTTATCTAACCCACACTTTCCCTAGAGATGTGTAGTTTTAGTATACTGTTTACTGAAAATTCACACTGACTACATTGAACTAGTGTTCACTGAGTTACCTGACCTATCCATACTGTATAGATGTGTTAATGCTTCAATTAACACCGATCCAGTGTAGTCAAAGTGTCAATGACTGTCAGTGTCCCAGTGACCGTTAGTGTTCAGTGAATGGCAATTCAATGTGTCAGTAAACTCATTGTCAGCATTTCGGTATTTTCACCGAAGCTACACATCCACTTTCACCACTTGTTAGATTAAAGAAAACATTTCATGCATTTTTTTCTGAAAATATTTCTAGAGTATTTTGTAGAGTTTTCTTTGCTCTATCGAATGCACGGAAAATCATTGTTGGCTCATGCTTTTCTGGAAAGAAAAAGATGACAATATATGGAAAATTTTTGAGAATTTCAACACATTTTTTTCTTTAAAAAAATTAGTATTTTCGGCTACAGCCATTTATCGGGAATGATTAGGGAAAGTTTTGTATGAAGTTTCGTAGAGTGAAGTTAGCTCTATCTCTTGAAATATTATGCGATTTTATTCGTTTAGACGCTCGAGAGAAAATGATGAAATAGAAACAAGATCGAAACCTTCAACCTAAAAAATAATTGCTAGTCGACATAGGTCACTGTTCTACTGCATAACAATTAACGATCACTTTAGAAAAGGTTGAGTTTTTTTACATATAAAATCTTTTTATATGTTCTTTAGTTTCCAATAGTAAAACGTAGATGTAAAATCTTTTTTGTGTGACAACTCATGTAAAAAATTCTTCACTGAGTCGTGCAGCCTTTTAATTCGTTCGAGAAAAGTTCCAAAATTTCGTAAATTTTAATTTCTCCTGTAAAATGTATTTTATTTGTTGGACAAAAGGTTTTATGGGCAATGACATTTGTCTCTGTTCTTTTGTTTGATGTTGATATTGGTCTATATGTTGGTATATGTACATCGTTTATTATTAATACAATACGAACACAAAAGTAAGTAGAACATTGCGATAGTATTATTTAACATTATTTTCTTTGTTCTTTTAATAAGACCTCGATTTGTCGTACTTGGTCAAGTTGAAAATACTGAACTTTATAAGAATACTGTTTATTTTCCTTCAGTAAGTAGAGAATTTATTTGCGTACTAATTCATCTGTTTTGTGTTTAGGCTCATCAATATTCTAGAATAAAAATTCTTCGTTTTGATGAATCACTTTATGCGTGTAATGCGCCATTTTTTAAAAGAAAGTTTTACGAACTTATTGATATTCATCTTTCATATTCACCAATTATTCATTGTGGAAAAAAGACACAGAAAAATCCTACGAACGAACCAACTTACAAATATGTTATTCTTGATTGCTCACCATTTAATTATATTGATACAGTTGGAGTTAAACTACTTATTCAAGTATGTATTAAAAAAGTCGATAATAAAATATTATTGTTTGTGTTTTTATACTTGTCTAGATATTCAATGATTTGAAAAAAAGAGGGATTAAACTGTATTTGACTGAATGTCGATGTATGCTAATAAAAAAAAAAGTATTCGTTTGCTTTTTATTTATGAGAACTATTTTGTTTTAAGTCGAAGTTCGTCATGTATTGGATGTTATGAAATTTTATGAAAAAACAGAATATTTTATAATTTATGTGACAACACATAGTGCAGTGATGGCAGCCAGAAATGCATTAAACAATGGTATGAATAGGAAAAATTTTATAAAAAGCAAAAATGTCGAAAGTAAAAAAATAGCAAAAGTGCTGTTAACAAAGCTTTAGTATATTCCTTCATCAACATTATGTTGGAAAAATAAGAGGGAAGGAAAAAAGTCCTGTTTTTCGTTATGATGTGCTGTCGAACGACAGATTCATTAGTCTGATATTTTTACTACAACTATGACTAGCAGCTATAGCTCTTGATAGAATGCTAGTCTCTCGCAGATTTCTTGAGCTCCTCATACATAATAACTAATGACTAGAGCAGGTGTATGTCTCAACGTAATCAGCATGCTATCGTATATGTGATGCGAGATAAATAGTCATTAGTAGGTATCCCAGAGCTGTTCCTTGGCTAGCGGTGCCAGTATTCTACCTGGTTGCGACTTTTTGCAACCGAACCCGGATTGGCACTTTTTTTTTAATACCCGAGCCCGAATCGGTTCCGGCCATCTTATATCCCTACTCGAAGCAAATCCGAGTGCTGTGTCCGGCATCCAATAGGAGCTAATCAACATCCAGTAGATACTTTCACAGCCGCAGCAGTTTTCAAATTTTTATTTTATACTACAAAAGTATACTATTTAGTTTCTTTCATAAACAGTAACAAAAAAAGAAGATCGTCCCAAATACCAAAACAAAGCAAGTGATTCAAGATTGGTGTATTTTTGCTTTTAAAATCCAACCAATTTTGCTAATTACATATTTATTTGTTGCTGATAATAATGGAATGAAACGTAATGTTGGTGCCAAGCATTATAATTGTGGATATTATGCATGAATTCTTGTGTCATCACAATAATACATGCTTACCATTTTGATCATTCATTTTCTTCTTCATGCATTCAGTTACTTCATCATATGATTCATTATCATCTGTAGATGAATTTTCATTAAAAATGAATTCTTTTAGTAAAACGATATTGTTTTCCACTTCTATGATCGATTCTAGAGTATAATAAATTGCTCATGTTTTCACTCCTGTGCTTTTATATAAATTAGGAGTTTGGAGAAGCAAGAATATTTTGAAAGGTCGAAATCTCATTAATCGCATGTCGCGTTCGGATATGATATAATAATCGACACTCGAACCAATGCTCCAAGCCGGGCCGAATACTGAGTACCAGACCTGATTGCAGGACACTAAGTAGCACTGAGGTTTGCGCACAGTACCTGCCTTGTGGATAGGTACGAAATAATATAGTCATTCACTCATAGTGGTTCAAAATTGTATTGACAATATGTAGGTGTATCTGTTTCTTATCCTTTAAGTATGTGTGCTTAAACTGCATAGTATCATTTTTGTTTTCGATCTTTTTTACTTTGGACGTTTTTTCGTTTTGCTAAATTTATGCATAAGAATGGTTTCTTTCATTCTTGTTTTGCTATAAAAATTTGCTATGTTTTTTCGATTTAGAATCACCAACCAATGATGAAACAAATGAACATGTGGAAAATCAAGTTTAAATTTTTAGACATTTATCAAACAAAATTTTCGATCGTTCTTGTTTATTCATTCATATGAAAAATATAGAATCATTTATTTAATGATAAGAATCAGCATGGTAATTAGTATTAGTTATTTTTATACGTATTGCATTTTAAACTTTGTTTGACTCAAGTTAAAAACGAAAAAATTTTTATTCCATCAATAGTACATTTTTTTTTCTTCTCTTTATACCCGAATGATTTACATGTGTGATTCAAGTATTCAACTTGCCACTTTTTAGTACAATAAATAAAACTTTATTAATCAATTTCCTTCCTTTTTAATCTCATTTCTTTTTTGAACATTTATCCTCGTTTCATTTTTCTATAAAACAATTTGAAAAATTCTTTTAAATTTATAATACCTAAGTGGAATGTCTATGATAAGTATTTCTTGTCCCAGCATATCTTATCTAGAAAAATAGTGCTGTCTTGCTTGTTTGTTGCTGAAGTATAATGTCATAGGCTCTCTCTCTTTTTTGCTGATAAACTCCAGTTCACTGATAAGTTGTTATCCAGGTACAAGTCTAGTTGTTCTTCCATACATGATAGACTCACTTTATATAACAAAGGTAGTTTTCTTGTTCTGTTTTCTTTTATCATAATCATTTAACGCCATCATGCATTAATAACAAACTTACACCCTTGGCAAAAGAAAGTTCGTAAAATTTTGAATAGCGACTCTGTGAATCCTACCTTCGCTAAACATTACACTAGCACCTATGGAATATAACTGTTTTATTCTTTTTCTCGGATATTTTGTTTTTCATTATGTACATTATTACTTTATGAAATCTGTGAAATATGAATAAATTTGACAAGGAAATATTTTCAGATGTTCGTTTGCTTTTGAGTCAAAGCTTGTTGCATCGTATAGACCTTAGTAAACTATGCCCATGAGTGGTGTCTGAAATGATAGAACGCTTTTAGTGAATTTCGGTCAAAGAATTTGCAAAATTATACGATCGTCTCATCCTAGTCACTAGTCTATACTATTCTTAATATTCATAGTTAATTGTACGTTATGCCTACCGTAATTTATTCCTAGTTTAAAAGTGACTATCTTAAATATATGCCGATTGTAAATTATGAAATGATCTTTCCCTTTCTACAAAACTTAACTTCAATAATATGATTATATTATCTTTGTTCTATTGATCTTTTCGTTGAAGTTTATTATTGGAAAGATTTCGATCTATAAGTACGACGCAAATTGCACGATGGACACTAGCAGACGAGATTATTTTCTGTATTTTATTTTACAGGATGTCCCAAAAATTCGTTGGAAAAGTAAACATTAATATCTGTTATACAATGCAAGCAATTTTATTGTTTTTTGCATAATATGATAATCCCTCAGGCCTAGAAATGCGGACTGTTTCCGGCCAGCAAAATTCGGGAAAATAGTAGAACCTCAGAAGCAGAAATTTAGTGACCGACTGTGCCAGAAAGTAGGAAAATTCCGGCTGTCGGATGCCTACTTTCAAGTTTCTATCATTTTTCGAGTTTTTCGACGGAAACCTGCCACCAGAGTCATTCACCCTGTATATTCTTTGAAGTTTTATTCAACATATCTTCCAATATCTGTGTCTACAAACATTAAAATAGGATCATCATTATTAGTGATCAAATTCAGTTCATCTCTAATGACCACACATAGTTGACTTAGGCGAAGAAAGGAATCTATGCAGAGCTCTCGATAGCTTTTTTAAAGTAGAAGGGACTTAAAATATAACAGACAGTTTTCAAACAACAGCTCAAAATTTTCTTAGACACGACGCAAAAAGTGGGGAGGAGGTAGTCCACCTCATCCTAGAGAGCTACAGATATTCTTCCAGACCCGAATCCAAAGTTTAATTTAGTCAGATTCGGGTTCACAAAAATGTCGACTCGCAGCTCTCTCACACATGAAGACCAATAACTACATGTACACTGTTGTACAGATACTAATACTATTTTTGTAAAATCGATGTCACTGAAAATCAATGATGCTTCGAAAAATATAAAAAAGCTTGACGCAAATTGTAATGTTTGATAAAAAAGAATGATTATATCAGCCTTAAGAGAACTCATTTCGTTGAGTACCAAAGTAGGACGAACGTTTGACCGATCAATCTCAAACTTCTAAAAATGACTACTAATTCTGAACTTTACCGCCATTGCTGAAGTTTTTTGCGGCAATGTATCTTTGTTTTCTGCACGGGTCAAACTGACCCCAAAATATATGCCCCATCGTTTATTTGAACTTTTCATGGAAAAAATGGCTATACATTGTATGCTTTGTCCTTATAAACCAACAAAAGCCAATGAGAAGATAAATAGACGTGGTAAAACAACAATATGAAGAAAATAACAAGCAAATAACAAAAACCAAAAAACATATTTAATACACATTGATACAAATATATGGAATGCATGAATAGAATACATGTATATGAAACAAAAACTTCTCATTAACATGATGCCGGTTTGAGCATACGTTTGGCAATAAGAAAGGAAAAATTATCTTGTAACGTAAGATCATCATTATCATCGTCACTGTTCATTTCTCCATTTTGTTCTTCATCTTGTTCAACGAATGTTAATGTTTTACTATTTTGATTTTCAATTGTTTGAACAACCGTAAAAACTTCAGTATTTATATTATGCTGCGATGTATCCGACTGTCGACGTCTTTTAAATTGATCTTTTTCTAAATGATCATCTTCGTTAGAATTATTATTAATATTATTTGTTTGAGATGTTTGACGTCTAAATATATCCATCATATTATTCGGTTGAATACTTTCACTTATTTCCATATCTGTATGAACAAAAAATCTTTCGTCATCAGGAATATTTGAATCTATATTCGATTCATCTTCATCATCATCAATATCACTATCTTCATCTGGAGATGAACTAAAAGATTGTGTATGCGATTTATTTAAACGTTGATTATCATTACTATTTATCAAATAAATTCGATGACTCTTCCAGAATTCATCATCATTTGACATAGCCTATTTGAATAAACAAAAAAAGAGAAGAAATACATGAAATTGAAATTATATCTTAGCTGTCTGCTACCGCCATTCGATATGAAATGGTGTTGTTTCTTTTTTTTTTTTTTTTTTTTTTGTTTTTTTATTCATAGTATACTAATCAAAGAAAAGATGAACAAACGAAACAATAACATACATATACATATCTGCATACAAAAAGAAAAAAATTTCAAAACAGGGAATAAAAGGTTTTTCAATTTGATAATATATCAAAGAGGACGTAATAAATAAAAACAAACTGCAAAACGTTCGATTCATAGAAATAGAAAAAACAAAATGCAAACCAATAGGGACGGTAGGCGGCAGCAGACAGATTTTGTATGTATGTATGCATGTATGTATGTGTTTTGGATAAGCCATAGTTTGTAATTATTTTTAAAATTCTTCTTGTCCTTTTCCTACCTCATCTCGAATTGTTGATGAGGATTGAAATGGAAAAAGTCCAGAACCATGATTTCTATCATTTGCTCTTAAAGAACATAGTTGTTCAAAACTAGTTTCATGTGATGATGTTTTTTCTTGATGTATTCGATGATTTTCAAATAGATCAGGTAATGTTGGAGTTGATTTTATGTTTTCATTATTATCATCATCATCGTCATCATCATCATAATTCGATTTTTTCGTATCACTCATTCCATCTTGTTGATA
This sequence comes from Rotaria sp. Silwood2, assembly GCA_905329745.1. Lineage (NCBI taxonomy): Eukaryota > Metazoa > Rotifera > Eurotatoria > Philodinida > Philodinidae > Rotaria > Rotaria sp. Silwood2. Next base: position 837,019 of record CAJNSZ010000005.1, on the reverse strand, counting down.
CCATATGGATTGATCAGTAAATGTTGACGGAAATTGTAGTTGAAATGAAACCTAATTCAAAACAAAAGTTCTTTAATTACATAAGATTCGTTTTTTTTTCCTTTATCGTGAAACACAACCTAAAAGGAGTGTTGAAATATAGAGGTAAAAATATGGATCCCCGACAGATGTCAGTCAGAGATAAAGCCTGGCGGATGCGACGGTTCTAAACATCTAGAACCGAGAGCCAAACTAGAACCGTGAAAAAACACTTTTGAACCATCAAGTCATCTGATGACTATAAGAAAGCCTATTAGTGTAGCCTCTTTGGAACTTTAATATAGAAATCATATATCTTCTTTAGCTTTATTATACTAATACAAGATACACAAAGTGCAATAATCTGCAAAAGAGAATAGTTCTTTTTCAACGATAATCCATTGTCAACAAACGCTATGTCTGTTTTACTTCTACATCTTGAACAGAGATTTTGTTTTCTCTTTTTTTTTGACCGGTTGATTTTATAAACAAATAAACATGTGGTACACATTTGTTATATCTACGTCAGATCTTAACGATTAATTATATATCTCGATCAATTCATGCTTTTGTGTGGGTCATATGACAGTTGTAAGAAATCAAAACATCATCTTTAGGATATTGAAAAACTTATTCTAGTCATTTAAATTTTAAGAAAGATATTGAAATGTTCTAGAACGTTCTAAGCCTCGTTATTACTGCTGTTTAGCATTTTAAATCCCGATTAGTAAGGCCTGCCATAAGGAGGAAGCCGTAAAACTTTGACTTAAACCTGGCATTCATTATTTTCTTCGACAATATATATAAGTTCCACATAATCCTCAAATTTATGTGAAGAAATCTTCATTTTTTTTGTTCTTGACACGAAAGATCTCACTATATATATGTATAATATAATCTCAACAATTCAATAGTGAAGATTTTTTAAAATATGTTTAAAATTTTAGTATTTATCCAATGGTTTCTGTTCTGCGTGATTTTTTGGAAACCGAACCGATACCGATTTTTTCTGATTTATAGTAACTGGAAACACAATTTCGATTCCAGGTAAACTTTTAGAACCAGAGAACTCTAGGTTAAGGTCTGAAATTTTTCTATTAACTGAGGCCGCGTCCGAAAATTTTGAAGTCAACGGGCTCTAGTCAGAGAACATCAAAGACTATATAAATAATTTCTCGCTATAAAATATGAACTACTGTCCGTTTCAAAATAAAATGCGCGTGGGTATTTTTTGAATAACTTTTGATAGGAGCAAGTTAGAGAGGTGAAGTTTTCGCCATTAGAAAGAGAAGACTCAGGGACATTAATACATGCTAAAATATGATTGGTTAGTAATGGACCGATCAGATGCATTCTCGATAGATATGTTGAGCACCCTTAATCTGAAGCCATTTCTCAACCTAACGCTATTTGTTCATTTATAGATTGGTAAGAAAAATTGTTCTCTTTCGATCTACGCAAGGCCGACCCTTCTAGCTTGTTACGTTCAAGAGTTATAAGGTTTTTCCTGAGACCCCTGATTACAGACAATCGACCTCGGATCAATCAGAAAACCATCTGGGGTGAGGTAATTCATCATGCTGAGTAGAATGGTAATATTTGTTTTTGGATTCGAAACAATCTTACACTACTTTGTGAGGATTTTCCACATTTCGCAATATTTACTGCTGTGTATCACATGAGTCCACGTTTCGAAAATATTGAGATAACACCGTAAGATGGTTTCGAATCCAAAAACAAATATTACCATTCTACTCAGCATGATGAATTACTCCACCCCAGATGGTTTTCTGATTGATCCAAGGTCGATTGGCTGTAATCAGGGGTCTCAGGAACAACCTTATAACTCTTGAACGGAACAAGCTAGAAAGGTCGGCCTTGCGTAGATCGAAAGAGAACAATTTTTCTTACCAATCTATAAATGAACAAATAGCGTTAGGTTGAGAAATGGCTTCAGACTAAGGGTGCTCAACATATCTATCGAGAATGCATCTGATCGGTCCATTACTAACCAATCATATTTTAGCATGTATTAATGTCCCTGTGAGTCTTCTCTTTCTAATGGCGAAAACCGCACCTCTCTAGCTTGTTCCTATCAAAAGTTATTCAAAAAATAGCCGCGCGCATTTTATTTTGAAACGGATAGTACTTCTTTATGACGTTTCTGAGAGATGAAGTAAAATGATGATGACGAAATGTGTCCCAAAACAGATAGAATGGCATAATCTTCATATGATTACCAACAGTAGCTATATTGCATTACATATTTTAAACTCGCATGAATGTTTTCTTTTCTTACTTTTTTCATTTCAGCTAGTTTTCGTTCACTTGTTGTATCATCATTCTTCATTAATTCATCATCAATATCAAAACGTTCAATTTCATCCTAGAAAAGCACAAAAAAGAAACATTTCAATTGTGCAATTAATATTATTCTTATAGATATTTTACATCATCATCATCATCATCATTGATAAACGATGTACCACTTTTACCAAATGTTCTCATATGAAATGTATGCGGTCGTTCTTCTTCTTCCTCAGCATCGTTTGTTTCCGTCATATGTGCTAGATATTTTACTGAAGAATTAATACGAAAATTACTTGTTGTACGTTCAGTATAATGCATAGCTGACCATTTATTTTCATCATCATTTAAGTAATCAAGCGCTGCTTGCCAACGTATTTCAATAACATTTGTATCATCATCAATTTGCTGTTCATCATTTGACTTGAAAAATGATCCATAATTATTAAATGTTGATGCATGATCACGTAAACAACGAAGTATTTGAGCAATATGTCCTGAGTTAGGTGATACAAATGATGTGTGAAGTAATGCTGATGTAACAGCATCTTCAGATGATGAACTTGTTGTAATTGATTTTGTTGAAGCTATATTTAATTCATATTGATCAAGTAAACGTTCGAATAAATTAACTTCCGATGAATTTAAAAGTGATTCAAATAATTTGTAAGAATAACGATTTGTATAATAGAGTGGTGAAGACCTGGAGAATTCTACAACAACAAGAAAAAAACCCTAATATGATCTTCAAAACTTTCTTTTTCTAAAGAACTCGGTTGATTTAGTTGATGAAAGAGCAAGATTAATAACTGATGAAATCGATCTTCTCAAGAAGCTAGATTTGATATATGTCAAACTTTCACAAACGGTGTCCGGAAGTGGTTTTTTGTGGGATTAGTTCTATAGCAGTGGTTTATGTTGTGCCTAAGCTGGTTGAAATAGCTAATGACTGCAACATGTACTTTGAACTCATCTGTTGATGATAATTAACTCGTTTTATTTATCAATCTAATGAGCGACCACACTATGTTTATTTGGTTCAATAGTATTTTTCAAGCGCTTAAAACTTGAATTAAAACATCGAGGAAGAAACACTGGTCAGTCAAAGAAATCTTAAGGAGACGATACTCGAGACTTTTTCATTGGTATTTAGTAGGTTTCGATCAGAAAAAGTGGGACCTAAGCGAAACTAACGTAATATTTTAAATAAAAACTCAAAACTGAGTAGACCTATGTGAGCTTCAGGTGTTTTTCTAAACATTTTTTCATCGAAAAAAATCACCCCTGGCGCCCTACTAGGATGAGTCGAAAAATTGGTCTCACCAAAAGTTATCTCAACAGTTACGTAGGTCTACTCAGCTTTGAATACTGATTTAGAATAACAGATTATCTTTACACAGATCACACTTCGCTAGTCGAAATCTATTAAATACTAGTCAAAAAAGGCTTAAAACCATTTTTCAAAAATAGTATCGTCAGAATTTTTTCTCAGAAGTCAGCATTTTCTTCTCGATATTTTGATATCATCTTGTAGCGCTAGCGAACAATATTACAACTATTCCGGCGGGTGATCAGAATAATTGACTATGACATTTCATTTCAATAGGCAATACACATAATAACTCATAATACACAAATGTCAAGGGATTTACTCTAGGTGAAGTCATATCGATTAGTATTTTTTCTGGATGTTAGTAAACTATTGTGTAGTGCTCAAAACGCGCTATCAAACTGCATGAAAACTAGCCTGATCGATTACGAAATTGATAGATAATCTGACAGTTGATTGTCATCAACAGTCAGACTCTGCACATGTGACAGTCATTAGCTATTTCAATCGGCTTAGGCACAGTACGAACAACTGCTATACGACGAGTCTCACAATAAATCACTTTCGGACATCTTGTGTGACAGTCTAACATAGAAGAAACTAAATTTCTCAAGAGAACCAATTTCATCATTTATCGATCGTGCTTCTTTAGAATTTCACTTATATTATACCTGATTGCTTTTTATTTTTAAGTAATGTGCGTGTCCAAATATCATTTGGTTGCTTAATAGCAATTGAATTAATATGAATAAGAAGACGGATAATGAGATAAATTTGTGTATGCAAGAAATTATTGTAAACATGTTGAACGAAAAGATCGAGTAATATATGGAATAAACGATGGGAATTAAATACTTCGTAGATATTATCACCGGTATAATCATTTGAAATTGTATAGATTAATTTTGTAAAGAATTTTATTAAATTAAGACGTATAGATCCTATGAAGAAAAATATTCAATATAAAAAATATTTAATGACAAAATAAAACAAAAAATAACAATCTAACCGAGAGGTTCACTAATAAATTGATATTTTATTGTTTGTGTTTTATCATTGCTTGATGGAATTAATGGTGCACAAGGTACAGATAGTAAAGCAATTAATGATGGTAGTCGAAATGGTATTACTTCTATTAAGGTTAAATAAACACGAATAAGATGATCGTTGGCAAGATTTGTTAAAGCAGATGTATTCTCATTCGATTCAGTCATCGTTAAGTTATTTCCGTCATCATTAATCTTTAAAAAACGCATTTTTTTTTTAATTTATTTTTTGTCAATATCAAAATGAGTCTTTTTTCTTTTACCTGCATTTCTTCATTTTTGTTCGGTGACGAAGTATTATTTTTCGATATTAATGAAATACATATAGGCACAGACATTTGTCGACTAAGAATATCAAGAATATAATGAAGAAATTCATATCCATTTGCTATAAGTATCGGTCGTTTTATTAACGTATCAAACAATTGTTCAAGATTAGATTTCGATAGAATATGTTGAGCAAGAACAAGTGGTGTTAATGTTTCTTCAATGTCATCATTCATAGACTTTTTTTCATCATCACTACTAGATGATAGTTGATTGGATAATGATGTCCCTAAAATTGAATATAAGCTAATAAAATGAATCTACTGTAGATATCTGAATGAGATATTTTACAAAGAAATTGACGAAAATATTTCTTTTGATAAGTTTTCTGATATGAAATGGTTATAAGATTTATCAAGAATTGTAAACGGTTAAATACAAACCTTCAGTATTATCATTTCTATTATGAAGAAGTCGTTCTATTGTTGATGATAATGTTGGACCAACAATATCACATTCGTTTCCTATCTGTTGATCAAAAGCTAAACGTAAAAATTCACTGAGTAAATTAGCAATATTTGTTTGAACAGAATTTGAGTCTGTTATTAAAAATTGTTCCATAAGACCATCAATTATATTAATATCTTCATACCATTTAATTGTATCTGAGCGTTGTTCACCACTATCCGATATCAAACGATATAATATATCAATTATTGATGTTGTATCAAGATGGCGAAAACAATCATCCTTAAATGTTTCTCGAGATTTAAAATAATTTATTATTTCATTTGGTTTTCGATTTATCAATGTACTAATTATGCGTGAAAAAAATGAAGCAAGTATTGGATTAAGTGTATCATTATTTATTAATAATAATGAATATAATAAATCAAGATTATTTTTTTCTAATAATTTTTCTTGTATATATTGAAAATCTCCAGATAATAATTCCGTAACCACATTTGCATAGCGAAAATTATTATCTTGTGGTAATGTTATTACATGATGAATAAGTTCATTCATAACATTTTCTTGAATAAGATAATCAAGTAAACGTTTATTTTGATTTAGACATTCTTGAATTAAATCACTTTCATCAAGAAAATCTTGTAATTTTAATTGATCTATTGGTTTATCAAATAATTTGTCAAGAGACGATGTTACTATATGACATTGCCAAAACATGATTAATTGCTTTTCTTTATTGAAATATTATTTATATATAAATAAGCTAAAAGAAATATATTAGTTCATTATTTTTCTTTGAAACATTTCAATTTTCTTCAGTAGCAAAAGAAATAAAATAGTTATCTATACACCTGAGTGAAACGGTGATTATTTGATACTATCTTAATGCATAAAATATCGTCTATATTATATTTATAACTATTATGATAATTGTTGTCTATTAATGCATTAGTCAAATTATAGTTCGATGAATTAAACTACAAAGCGAAGATTTAATTTGTCATTAAAAGCAAAGAATTTTCATTCAATGACGAACCTTATCTGCTTCAAGGATATTTACAATATCCTTCTGTTGCTTTATTTTAAATAGATTCTATTGAATTCAATTCTAATGTTATTGATACCGAACATAATTATCTTAAATTCCTAAATAGATTAAAGATTTACTATGAAGGATATTGGAAAATTTCAAGCGTTTGAACCTTTATTTTGTTTACGTTTTCTATAATTACTCAAGAAAAATAAAAAAAGATATTATATACCGATGAATTCATTTCAAAATGATGAAAGGTAAAGTAATAAAAAAAAAAGATAAGAACTCACGTATAGGATTAAGCAACAGAAAAAAAAACACAAGTGTCACACATTTCGGACGTCACCATCATTACAATTGATTCTAGCGATGAATTCATAAGTGGTTGCTAAAATATTTAAAAAAAAGACAATTTTCAAAAATTATTTTAAATAATATCCTTTTTTTTCCTTTATGTTATTCCTAAGTCATTATTAAATATTAATTTTTGTAGTATGAAACTAAAGATGTCACTATTGATCAATAGTCCTTTTCTTTTTTTCTAAACTCTTTTTAATAGTTTAGCAGTTGTCATCATCAAAAATAACGTAATGTTGTATTTTTTATTTCATTGTCGTTGTCAAGTGCTCATACTTCTTTTCAATTCTATTATATTTCATTCTTTCATATTTTTGTCATACATATATATTTAATAAAAAGAAAAAACGAGGCTTGTGTATTGAACAAGATCAATTAAATCGTTTCCGGTTTTATTTAAACGAGTAATATAACAGTTATATATAACGTGATTGACATAATTTGTATTAATATTTTATGTGCATGACTACAGTCATCAAAGTTATTAAGAGATCATTCTTATTTTTATAGAGAGAGAGAGAACGGAACGATTTACTTAATCGATAGAAGAGAAAAAAAAGGAAAAGTTGTATTTGTAGAAATCATAAATCTTAATTGCATCCGATAATTACTAGTGTAGTTTTTTTTAAAAAGGCCTTTTTTTCTTTTTAAAATATCAACAAAAAGATTTATTGACTTTGACACACAGCTTTTGAATTTACACTAGCAACGCCTTAATATAAAAGAAGTAGATGCAAATTGTAATTTTGAGAAGAGAAAAAGAAAGAAAGAGTTACCAAGCAACTCTCCGATGTAAGTGTGTATATGTGTTCGGTTCGCATTTTCAAACAAGTAAAAGAAGAGCGAGCGACGAGCGAGCGTTTTTGATAACGATGGAGAGTCAAGCAACAGTAAAAGAAAGAGAAGAAATGTTTCAAATTCATTAATAGATTCCGTTATAACGACAGTGACGACGACAATGTCATTCACGTCGAATAAAAACATTTTTGAATTGTTGTGTATTATTGCTGTATGAGAGTTTTTTATTTGAAATTGTTTGCTGCTATATTAGCTTGAAATTAAATCGAAGTACTTTTTCTTTGTTATTATTATTTTCAGATTTTAGTGATTAAGTCAGCAATATGGTCGAAGAACTCGACATTACTGATTTACGCGTCCATTTCATTGCTGATTATCTTATCAAATCATTACGTCTTCGAGCGGACAAGTGGGCAAAAATGATTCAAATCGAAGAACAAAATCGAACGATACTTGATTTTTGTGAAAAACCTCAACCAACTTTACTTGTCTTTCATGTTAATCCTGCTGGAAATCTTGTAAGAGGATTTTCTATTTTCTTCATATATAATTTTAATATTTATTTATATATATATATGTATATTTATAGATAGTAGGAACATCATTTCCATCATCACTCAAAAGTAAAGCATGTTTTTTTGATAAAAAATCACCAGAACCCATACAACGTGAATCGAAAGAAAAAGTTGCTGCAGCCTTAAATTTTGGTGATTTATCAAATGCTGCACTTGAACAATTACAAATTTATGTCAATGATGTATTTAATTATATTAATATAATATTTAGTTTTTTTAAATTTCTTTGTTGATATGTTTAGGTTGTTCGACCACTGTTAACGACACCACAAAACCGTGAAGAATGGCCTGAAGTTGTTGTAACTGATTTACAAAAACATGTTTCTGATCTTCAGTCACAACTTCAAGTTGTTACAAGTCTTGTTAAAGGAAAAATTTTATTACCATACCCAAAATATAGTGGTTCAACAGCTACAAATGGTACATTGTATGCTAATGGACAAAGTCGAACAAATGAAACACCACAAACAAGTTCTAGAAAGTATGCCATTGATTTTAATTATTGTAATTATCTATTAATAAATTTTTGTTTTAGTGCTGAAACAATCGATTTAAAGTTAGTACATGCAGTAGAATCTGTTGTTATTGAATGGTCACATCAAATTCGTGAAGTATTAAAAAAAGATTCAGCACAACCATTACTTGATGGTCTTGATCCATTACCTTCAATTGAAATTGAATTTTGGAAATCAAAACGTTCTAATCTTGAATCAATTTCTGAACAGGTAAAATCGAAATTTCATATCAAAGAAAGAAAACATTTCATTAATAAATAAATAATAAACAAAATTCTTTAGCTCAACGATCCACGTGTAACAAAAATGGGTGAATTACTTTCTAAAAGTAATAGTTCATATTATCCATCATTTTTACAAATACATAATGATGTTCGTCATGCACTTGATGAAGCACAAGATATTGATACACATTTACGACCATTAGCAAGCCATTTTGAATCAATAGAAACAACTGATTTTATGGAAGCTAAACATTTATTTAAGCCAATGTTTCATATAATTGGTCTATTATATGATAATTGTCTTCATTATGCTACAGCATCAAGAATAGTTGTTTTATTACAAGAAATATGTAATCTTATTATGAAACAAGCAAGTGAACATTTAGAACCCATGGAATTATTTAAAGGTGAAGTTGATGAAGCATTAATGAAAATTGATGATACATTTGATACATTAAAAGAATTTATTGATGAATATGAAATAATTCGAACGAAAATGAGCACAAAATGGGATTTTTCACCAAAACTTGTTTTTGCTAAATGGGATATATTTATGACAAGAATGAATCGTATTAAAGATTTATTTTCAACAGCAAATACTTTTCTTAAACTTGAAAAAGTTGAAATTGGTGGTGTTAAAGGTAAATGAAAAAATAAATTTTAACTTGATTTTAATTTGTTATTTAATATTTATTTTTTAGGTCGAGCATTATCTGCTGAAATTCTTCAAATATATGAAGAATTTAAAGCACAATTCGAAAAATTTAATAATAAAACATACAATCCACTTGATCCAAAAAATACGGTAAGAATAATATTATCAATTTGATCATTAAAAAAAAAGAAAATCTACATGTCCATTAGAAATATTTTAAAATCATTCAAATTTTTTACACTATTCGATGATATAATGAAGTCAAAAAAGAATATTTTCTCTGTCTACTTGATTGATGTGTTTGATTGAAACATACATTATTAATTCAATGAGTATTTTATCCATTTTGTGTCTTCCGAAATACAGTTTGAAATTACAGTACAGAAGGATCCCGACAATATTTAGAAATTTATCATTCTTTCGAATTGTACACTACATGTTATGCAATCATAACATGAATTTCGAACATTGCAACACTAGCCACCTTTGAACTTTGATAGAAGTCATATCAATTTCTTTGTTGCAAGAGTGCATATTCGTCAAATTCAATTTTCGATTGTTTTTTTCTTTGTACAACTTAGAAAGATATCTATAGATTGTGTGTAGAAGTTCTAATACATCTAGATAATTAAACAAAGAAATATATGACTCGTAAAACAATACATAACTATAAGTCAATCATGATATAAATATTGCATAATAATTCAAATGAAAGCAATAAAATTAAAAAAAAAAATAAATTACAAGTTGCTGACAATATGCTATTTGAGAAAATCTTTTTTTGCGTACTTTTTATTATGGCTGAATAGAACTCGTTGAGTTACCTAGAAAAGTGCTATTTTGGACATATTCCGGTAATGTTTTTGCAGTGAAACTTAAATTACAAAAAGTCAGAAATGTCTTTAAAAGTTGCAATACTCCGAAAGCATCAACTCTCAGTAGCCTGAGTAGTTATTTGAGTGTTGAGAAGATTGATTTTTTCGGATAGCAATAAAACGCCATAAATATATGTTTGTATTCAAAGATTTTGACTATCAAAACTTCAATTTCGAAAGCAATAAATCTCATATTCAGAAGCAATGACTGAAATCTTAGAATAGATAGCCATATTTTTTCCTTTTTGCTGTCATCTTCACAAAATTGATTTTCTCAAATAGTGTGCAGGCTTGGTTTTCCAACTATATGACGAGTAAAAAAAAAACACTCGGATAAATATTGAGGTTACCGAGACTTGATGCTTTCGGCATATTTCAATTTTTATAGGTATTTCTGATGTTTTGTAACTTAAATTTCACTATAAAAACATTGCCTGAATTATGTCAAAAACAACATTTTTCTAGTCAACTCGCCGAGCTCTATTCAACTATAACACAAAAACGTCAAAAAGACTTTGCTCGGATTTCGAATTGCTGACACCTTATAACCTCTAAAATAACTTATTTTCCTGATAATCTGTTATCAAACTGTAGTGCACTTCATCTATGTTCATCAATAATCATTCACTCTATTTAATAGGCATTTCTCAATGATGCAGAAGAATTTCAAGAAGGAATTGATGATCTTGATCGACGTATTGGTCGTATCGCAAATCAAGCATTTGCTGATTGCAATGGTCTTGAAGCCATGTATAAATTAATTCATATATTTGGATTATTACTTGAACGACCTATGATTCATCATGATTTTGAAAAAAATTATCCAATTATTCTTGAGCAAGTTGAACGTGAAATGGATGATGCTAAACAAATATATGATGAACAAATGGATATACAACAAGAACAAGGCTCAATTCAACTTGATCGTAATATGCCGAAAGTAGCCGGTAGTTTAATGTGGGCTGAAGAACTTAAACAACGATATACACAGCCAATGGAACAATTTCGAGCGGTAGATAATGAGTAAGAATATTCGATGAGAAAAATTTTATTTAGATTCAAAAAATCGAAATTTTCTTTTTTCATTAGAATAACCCAAACATCTGATGCTAAACGTGTTGAAGGAAAATATAATGAATTAAATGAACTTGTTGATAGATTTATTGAAGAACTTTATAAAGAATGGGCTACTAATGTAAGTGAAGCATCGAAATTTAACCTTAATCAACATTTAATTACACGAAACCCAAAAAATCAATTGATACAATTAAATTTTCATCCACAAGTATGTATTTATTAAAGAACAAGAAAAAGAGAAATAAAGATTATTGCAATACGGTTTTTTTGTATTTATATAGCTTGAAACAGTCTTACGTGAAGTTCGTTATCTTGAAATAAAAGATCGTAAAGATATTCCACAAGCTGCTTTGGATATTTATAAAGAAAATGATACATTTTTATCATTTATTAATAATTTAAATTATACAATAACATCCTACAATAAAATTCGTGAAACAATTGCTGAAGTTGAATATCCATTAATTGAACAACAACTTCAAGCAATTGATCAACAATTATCTGATGCTGAAAATAAATTGACTTGGTCAACATCTGGTAAATTTTGTTGAGTTCTTTTTATCTCGAAAGTCTATTTAATGCTGATAAGATTGAGTTGAAGTTCATTTATTATATTAAGCAGACAGTTACCAGCAGGGATATTCTGATGCTGCCACAATCGAGTTGAGTGACGATGACTCAGGAGGCTGATCGGAAGGTTTTTGGTAAAGTTGACCGGATTGAGGACCGTGGGTTCGGCTCTTTTTTTTGAAAATCGATGAGCAAAAAACAAAAAAACACTGAAGCGAAACGAAAATTTCTCAATGTTAAGGTCTTCCTTCACTCGGAACACCCTAGATAATCACTACACTTATACCTAGATTCTTGATCTTGGTGTAGATCTCAATTGATTAATAATGTGCCAGAGTTGTAAACTGTCTAGACTTTTCAATTTTATTCAGAAAACATTTTACACCGGTCAGTTTATTGAACTGTTTTTAGTTGATTAATAGAAATGGTTTCAAAAACATTCGTTTTTTTTTGTAAACCTTCACACAAAAAGAATCTAGATAGTGTTCTCGTAAATAGATGAGTTCTACAAAAGTAAACTCTTTGATGTGACCACAATACGGAAAAAAAATAATACATTTTCTAGGTTGTAAACGTCGATTATTAATCTTTTTTTTCTCGCTCAGATTTGATAGAATAACTGAATGTGTATTTGAATCAAAGGTCTACACTTAAGTTTGGTCTCTAATAAAATATTTATTGCATTAAATGAAGAAGCCAGATAACGTAAGCCAATTTCGATCGTTGTTTTGTAAGAGAGAAAAAAAAACAATTTGATTGGAGAAATAAAAAACAGCGAAAAATAACATTAAAAAACATAGATCGTATTTTGAAATAACATGCTTTTGTTACTTTGATGAACATATTAAACCATGCTCTGAAGATTTTGTAATAAATAAAATCAGTCGGCTCAAGCATTTCAACTTGTCCACCTGTACTGGATCGGTTACAGCTCTATGATATATCGAAGCCGCAATGTTCGGCTCCGGCACATTCGCCTGAGTCATCGGTCAATATTTTTAAAGATGGCTTCTGAAAAGTATATTTTGCACGACTAAGGATATTACTCGTTCTTTCAGAAGTTGCTGAAGAATGGCTTATCAGCAAAATTAGATATTTTCAAGACAGATAGATCTTGAGAAGTAAATCAAAAGCTGTCATCTTGAATATTATCTTCTATAAGATACTGAAATCACAATGGCTCCCGTTTCTCCACGATGCTATGTTTGATCCAGCTGAAAATTCTTTTACAGGCACTAAACATTATTTGGAGTGGATATCTTTTTATTTGTGTTCTTCAAATAAAAAAGCCGAAATATAGAAGCTATCCTAAAGAAGTCATGTTTTCTTTGAAAGAGCTGCCAGAAATCATTAACACAATTTTGTTTGAAACAAAAAAAATCGAATTCCAAACAGTGTATTGTATACGTGAAAACAGTTTCGCATTGCCAGGCATAATGGACCGGGAAAAAATGGGAATGTTTCAGCAGTTTTTTTCATGGAAAGGTTGGCTTAAAGAAAAAGAAAAACAATGTATAGTTTTCGCTAAGTTGCTTTTTTGTCGAACCTTTTAATGCTACAAGGCAGCTTTTATATTCAGTAGATAAATATTACTTCAGATTATACAATGGCCAAAAAAAAAAAAAAAAGGAAGCCTTTTACCCATAAAATGTCTATCGAATTGAACTCATTTATCTAATTTTCGAGAATAAAATGTTTTTCTAAGCTCATAACAATAAAACTAATATAACCTAATCACTACTGACAGTAATAAAAAATTACCTTGTAACATAATACAGTTTTTCTATCTTTTCTTTCCTATTTTCCTTAAAATGAACTGCATCCTATATATATCTCCTTGAAGGTATTGGAGATTATATTTTACGTACTCGTACAATGGTATTTGATCTTGAACAACGTCTTCAAAAATCTAAGAATAATATACTTGAAATTCAATCCATAATGGCTACATGGTCAAAAAGTCCATTATATGAACGTGCAAGTGCACGTGGTACAACAGAAAAACAAACAGGTGGTGATAATCTTTTAATATTATCGGATTTGGATGAACGTCTTAATAAACGTTATCGTGAAATACGTGAAGCTGGTGAACGAATACATAATTTAGTTGAAGAAAATCGACAATATTTACAAGTGAATGCAAATGATTCAAGTATATCTGAATATTGGAAAGCTTATATTGAATACATTGATGAAATGATAACAGACGGATTTTATGCTATTATACAATGTGATCTTGACTTTTTTCGACAAGAAACAGATCGTAAAGCTAATCCTGAAGCATTATTTCAAGTTCTTCTTGAAGTTCACGTAAATAAATAAAAAAATAATAGAAAATTTGCTTTTTTCATCTTATTATTTTATTTCATTTTGTAGCCGCCTGAAATGATATTTACTCCATCAATTGAATCAAATGCACCTGATGGTTTTGCTGATTTTATTGATGGTCTTATTGCAAATTCATATAAACAATCATCACTTATTCCACGTTTAGCTAAACATCTTCCACATGCAAATTATCAACCTGATATTCAAGAAATGAATTCACTTACAGAAATTCGTCATGAAATAAATGAACGTGTACAACATGTTATATCAAAAGCACATGAATATCAACGTTCATTTGATCGTTATGCTTATTTATGGACAGATGATCGAAAAGAATTTATGAGACAATTTTTATTATATGGTCATGTTTTAACACCTGAAGAAATTCAACAACATGCTCTTACTGGTATACCAGAAAATCCTCCAACAACAGCACAATTTCGTGAACAAATTGATACATATGAAGCTATTTATGATGAAGTTGAAAAAATTGATCCAATTCAAATTTATGATAAATGGTTTAGAATTGATGCTCGACCATTTAAACAAACGCTTTTAAATACAGTCAAAAAATGGTCATTTATGTTTAAACAATGGCTTATTGAACATGTTACCACTAGGTATAACAGAAAAAAAAATACAATAAAATAATCTTATAAATTGATTTGAAAAAATAAAAAAACTTTTTTCTTCTTATTTTTAGTTTGAATGAACTTCAAGAATTTATTCAAAAAACTGATACACAATTAAAACGTCCAGTTAAAGAAGGTGATTATAATTTACTTGTTGAAATTATGGCACATTTAGCTGCTATTAAGCAACGTGAACAAGCAACTGATGCATTATTTACACCATTAAAAGAAACAATTGAATTATTAAAATCATATAATCAAGATTTACCTGAAGAAGTTCATCAACAACTTGAAGTTTTACCTGAAAAATGGTTAAATTTAAAACGTAATTATGTTGCTGTTAGACAAAATGTTGCACCATTACAAGCACAAGAAAATGCTAAAATACGTCAACGTTTAGCTGAATTTGATACAATACAAGCACATTTTCGAGAACGATTTAAAAATGAAGCACCATATGCATATGATTCACCAGATGCTTATAGAAAATTAGATCGCGTTAATCGGGATTTAATTAAACAAGAAAATGAATTAGAAAAATTAATGAAATCATCAGCCCTATTTGAAGTTACATTTCCTGATTTTAAACTTATGAAACAATGTCGAAAAGATGTTAAATTACTAAAACAATTATGGGATTATATTAGTTTAGTAAGATATAGTATGAATGATTGGAAATCAACTCGTTGGCGTGAAATTAATGTTGAACAAAGTAAGTTGTTTGATTAATAACACTTATAATGAGGATAGAGAGTAAAAGAGCCTTCATAATTCATTAGCCTTCAGTTATATATTAATAAGAAGAATTGAAAAAAAAATACATTTGCAAAATCCATAGATCAAACAGTTAGACGAAAGTGAGTAAAAAAAAAACTGTGAATTCTTAAATAGCTTCTTTGAAAATATTAGATTATCCTTCGATAAGATCATATAAAATTGTATTCAATAGTGAGATTTCACATAAAATTTTCAGACATAATAATTGTTTGTAAGTGTCTATAAGGTTGATTACAAGATTGTATGAGATCAGTTATCAAACATTGAATGATCTGAGCATCTATTTATTTGATTTAGGTTTTGTTCTTAAGCATAGAGATCCAAGTCAAACAATCAGATCTAGTATGCTTCATATCTGATTTTGTACGATCTTTCCAGAATCACATAAGAACATAGGAGAAACTGTAGCCTCGCCAAACAATTCTTACAAGATCTTATATGGTCTTTCGAAACTGATCATACAAATCACCACTAAAATCACCACTAAGTCCGATCTTTTTTTGACCTAGAGAAGTTTTTCTTCTGTTGGAGTAAAAGCCTCCAGACTCGGTAGTATATCTTATTTGGACAGTTCTTCTGGGAACCAAATGCATTGAGATATTATTATTACAGATCAGAGATCGAATTGGACCGAGTTTTACCGGTTCGAGTTCGGTTCGGTTCGTTTTTAGTCTTTGATGTAAGCTCCTTCCTTCCTAAGCTGTAGCAACCTGTCGAAAGGGAGAAAAAAAACCAACAATAATTTATAACGTTTCCATAACAATCAAGGATAACAGGCATCATACTCCATAACCAAGGTTTCTTAGCAACGGAAAAAAGGTACTGAACGGTATTAACAACAAGAGTTAGACTATTTTAGAACATTCCAAAACCTTTCTCAAAATTTTAATGGTTGGAATATGCTTGTGAATGTTCTAAATAGTGTAGTTTTGGATTTTTGCCTAGCTAAAAATTTATATTAAAAAATGTCAAGGATGATGAGTAGTGATGTATTGATTTGCTATAGTCGTCATACATTAAAAGCATGAACTGATCAAGTTATACCTTTCGAAAATAATCAATATCAGTATTTGTAAGCTTATCGAGATATACGTATATAATAGTATATTGAGACAAGATAATAAGGTTATTTGAATTCCACATTTTAACCTCAATAGGTCTGCACTGCCAAACTTTCTTTTGCGACATAAATATCAATTTTCCTTTTGAATTCAATAGTTGATGCCGAAGTTAAAAAATTTCAACGTGATATTAAATTACTTGATAAAGAAATGCGTGCATGGAATGCATATATTCAACTTGAACAAATTCTAAAAAATATGATAACTGCTCTTCGTTCAATTACTGAATTACAAAATTCAGCTATACGTGAACGACATTGGGATGAATTAATGTCTTGTACTGGTGTACAATTTTCTATGTCGGCACAAACAACACTTGAAGAATTGCTTAATCTTAATTTATATAATTATGAAGAAGAAGTACGAAATATTGTTGATAAAGCTGTTAAAGAAATGAGTATGGAAAAAACAATAAAAGATATTGAAAATACATGGACAACAATGGGATTTGGTACAGATCCACATCCACGTACAGGAATTAAATTATTAACAGCAAGTGATGAACTTATTGAAACATTAGAAGATCATCAAGTACAATTACAAAATATGTTACAATCAAAATATATTGCATTTTTTCAAAATCAAGTATCATCATGGCAAAAAAAATTAAGTCAAGCTGATCAAGTTATACAAATTTTACGTGAAGTACAAAAGACATGGGCACATCTTGAATCAATTTTTATTGGAACAGAAGATATTCGTAAACAATTACCAGAAGATTCAAAACGTTTTGATGAAATTGATCGAGATTTTAAAAAAGTAGCTGAAGAAAATCAACAAGATTTAAATGTTATTCATTGTACTAATCGAAATAATGTTTATGAACAATTAGAAAGCATTAAAACACGATTAGCTTTATGTGAAAAAGCTCTAGCAGAATATTTGGAAACAAAACGATTAGCTTTTCCCAGGTACATCATAAACTTTTTTTTTTATCTTATGATAAATCATATATATCATTTTTAGATTTTATTTCGTATCACCTGCTGAACTCTTAGACATTTTATCCAATGGTAACGAACCAGAAAAAGTCATGCGTCATTTAAGGTATAAAATATTTGATATATTTTGTTTATTTAATATCATATTCTTTTGCTTTTTCTTAGTAAATTATTTGATTCAATTGCTCGACTTGTCTTAGTTGACGATAAACACACACCAGGTGCTAAATTAAAAGAAGCTATTGCAATGTATTCAAAAGAATCTGAAAAAGTTGACTTTCCAAGTTCATGTGATCTTAGTGGACAAGTTGAAACATGGCTTAATCGTTTACTTGATAAGATGCGTGAAACAGTTCGTTACTGTCTTTCTGAAGCTATTAATGCTTTTGAAGAAAAACCACGTGAACATTGGGTTCAAGATTATCCAGCACAAATTGGTAAATAAGAAAAATAAAAGATTTTAAACAAAGCATATAATATTGATATTTTAGCTTTAACTGGTTCACAAGTTTTTTGGACAATGGAAGTTAATTTAGCATTTTCTCGTATTGAAGAAGGTTATGAAAATGGTCTAAAAGATTATTTTAAAAAAGCTGTTGGTCAATTAAATGCTCTTATTGAAATTTTATTAACCGATATTTCACCATTAGAACGACAAAAAATTGAAACAATATGTACAATTGATGTACATGCTCGTGATGTTGTTGCTAAAATGATTCAAGCTAAAGTAAATTGTTTTTTTCAATGAATAAGATTTAAAAAAAAACTCCAATGATTTCAATATATTTATTTAGATTGAAAGTTCAAATGAATTTTTATGGCAATGTCAATTAAGACATCGATGGGATGAAAAAGAAAAAGATTGTTTTGCAAATATTTGTGATGCACAATTTCGATATGCACATGAATATTTAGGTAACCAACCACGTCTGGTTATAACACCACTTACTGACAGGTAAATTTAAAGTAAAATATGATTTGAAAATTTTTTTTTCTATATCCATAGATGTTATATTACATTGACACAATCACTCCATTTGATTATGGGTGGTGCACCTGCTGGACCAGGTAAGATGTCTTGTACGATATGATCATCAATGATAAAATGATTTTTGTCTTTTAGCTGGAACGGGAAAAACAGAAACAACAAAAGATTTAGGAAGAGCATTAGGTGTGATGGTTTATGTCTTTAATTGTTCCGAACAAATGGATTATCAATCCATTGGAAACATTTATAAAGGATTATCACAAACAGGTAGATTGAAAATTTTGTTTCTATCTTGGATATATAATATTTTTGATATACAGGTGCATGGGGTTGTTTCGATGAATTTAATCGTATTTCAGTTGAAGTACTTTCTGTAAGTCGGAAGTTATTTTTAAACGGTTCTTTTTTTCACAAACTGAATGATTTTATGAGTAGGTGGTCGCTGTACAAGTCAAAACAATTCAAGATGCAATTCGTGATAGAAAACAACGATTTAATTTTATGGGTACCGATATCAAGCTCAATCCTAACGTTGGCCTTTTTATCACTATGGTTCGTAGTTTTCTATTTGAATCTATTTCATTCAAATTTTCTTTGATCATAAATAGAATCCAGGTTATGCTGGTCGAACAGAATTACCTGAAAACTTAAAAGCATTATTTCGTCCATGTGCTATGGTTGTACCTGATATTGAAATGATTTGTGAAATTATGCTTGTTACATCTGGTTTTAAAGATGGCAAACTATTATCATGTAAATTTATAACATTATATAATTTATGTAAAGAACTTCTATCTAAACAACATCATTATGATTGGGGTTTACGAGCTGTTAAATCAGTGTTAGTTGTTGCTGGTGCTTTACGTCGTGCTGATCCAAATAGGCCTGAACGTGAAGTTTTAATGCGAGCATTACGTGATTTCAATATTCCAAAAATTGTTCATGATGATATACCAATCTTTATGGTATGTTGAAATTGTTTGATTAAAAAGTCTTTGATTAACACACTGTTTCGACATTTTAAAATGTTTGAACCTAGTTGTCTATGTCATCAGTCAATCGTTTAAAACAATTTGACAGGTTGTTGGTTTCGGTATTTGATGTGGAAGAATCTAATATTTAAAATTTTCAATACTTCAAGGTTAACCAGGATACGAGAAAACAATTTGTCAGAATCGGAACTAAAAATTATAGTTGAATGTTCTATGCAATTAATAAAATTGTCTTACAAAATTAGATTCATCAAAGCATAACTGAGGAATACATTTTTATAGACTAGAATAGGATCCCAAAAAACTAAAATCATTCGGACCGAGACCAAATTTAGACTTATTGCGATTATGAGCAGAATTTAAAAAAAAAATAAACTCGATTCCATGCATCTCTAATAACAACAATACATCTGCATGATTTGAATTTTACAGTTATTTGATTTCATCGTTTAGTCTCATAGTGAACTCTTACCATATGAAAATACGGTAACAGAAATTTCATTGAACATCTTTCATATCCTTAGGGTTTAATTGGTGATCTTTTTCCTGCACTTGATGTACCACGTAAACGTGATCTTAAATTTGAAGAAGAAGTTAAACGTGCAGCAATTGATCTTAAACTTCAACCCGAAGATGCATTTATTCTTAAAGTTGTTCAATTAAAAGAACTTTTTGAAGTTCGTCATTCAGTATTTATTGTTGGTAATGCTGGTACAGGTAAAAGTCAAATATGGAAAACACTTAATCGAATGTATGTCAATCAAAAACGACGACCTGTAGCAATTGATCTTGATCCAAAAGCTGTAACAAATAATGAATTATTCGGTTTTATGAATCCATCTACACGAGAATGGAAAGATGGTTTATTTTCAACAATTATGCGCGATCTTGCAAATATGACACATGATGGTAAATAAATAAACAATAATAATAAATATCTATTTTTTTTTATATTTGATTTATTTCAATGTTTATTGTCTTAAGGTCCCAAATGGATTTGTCTTGATGGTGATATTGATCCAATGTGGATTGAATCATTAAATACAGTTATGGATGATAACAAAGTGTTAACATTAGCTAGTAACGAACGTGTTCCACTTAATCTAACAATGCGTTTATTATTTGAAATAAGTCATTTAAGAACAGCTACGCCAGCTACAGTTTCACGTGCTGGTATTCTTTATATTAATCCACAAGATCTTGGATGGGGTTAGTTAAATAAAATGATTTAATTTGTTATTTAAATTTTCAATGTTTTTTTTTCCGTTAGGTCCACAAGTTGCAACATGGATTGATTCTCGTCCAATTCAAAGTGAACGAGCAAATCTTCAAATTTTATTTGATAAATATTTACCAGCATGTATGGAAATGTTAAAATCAAATCGTTTTAAAAAAATTACTCCACTTGTTGATGGTTGTCATGTATGGATGTTATGTCATTTACTTGAATGTTTACTTGTACCAGAAAATTGTCCACCTGATTGTTCAAAAGAACTTTATGAACAATATTTTGTTTGGGCTTGTATATGGGCTATGGGTGCATCATTATTTCAAGATCAGGTAAGCATTTTTAAAACAATAATCAAATAGAAAACTAATAAACAAAATATCATTTGATATATAAATAAAAATAGTATACGGCTTATCTGTCCGATGTAAGTAATTGCTGTTGCTAAGCTTTGATTTTACATGTCCTAGAAAATTCCTTTTACCTATTGTTGTCTTCAATATGATTCGATATGTAATTGAAGAAAATTGATCACTTACAAATTTTTTAAGCATTAAATAATACATGTTTCTTGTTTTCTTGTTTATAACTAGTTAACTGATCATCGTATTGAATTTTCACGTTGGTGGACATTAGAATTTAAAGCAGTAAAATTTCCAACAACACCAAACACAACAGTATTTGATTATTATATTGATCCTGAAACGAAAAAATTTGAAGTATGGAGTAAAAAAGTTCCAAAATTTGAACTTGATGCAGATATACCATTACAAGCAGCATTAGTACCAACAGCTGAAACTGTTCGAATTCGATATTGGATGGGTAAGCCCATATAATTAGTTTACATTCATTTTATTCATTTTATTTAAATATTAGATCTTTTAATGGAACGAGGTTATCCGGTAATGTTAGTAGGTGGTGCGGGTAGTGGTGAGTTTAATAATCTATTTAAAAAACGCTTTTATTTTTGTTGAATTAAATAATTATAGGAAAAACGGTTATTGTTAACGATAAATTAGAATCATTAAATAATGAACATTGGACAGTTGTTAATGTTCCATTTAATTATTACACAACATCAGAAATGCTTCAATCTATTTTAGAAAAACCATTGGAACGTAAAGCAGGTCGTAATTATGGTCCACCAGGAAATAAACGACTTGTTTATTTTATCGGTAAATAAATCGGACCGATTACAGAAATTTCACTCTAAGAAGTTTTCAGCTCGGGTTTAAGTCAACTCGATTAACTCCTATAGAAAGACTTATCTCTTTAATTAGTTGCTACATTCCATAGTGCTGGCAAGGATAACATAGTGCTTTCAAGGAAGTTGCTCGAACTTAAATCCGCCATTTGAGCTCATCTTGGATTCATAGGTAGGTCTAAGGAAGAATAAGAAAAACCTAAAAGGGTTTTGAGTCAAAGGTCTATGGGAACGAACCCTTGTAGACTTTTTCTAGTTCCACTAAAACCTGCCTGTAGACTTAATACGAGCTCAAAATAGCGGATGTCAGTTGAGATAGGCCTCTCGTCAACATGATGGTGTAGTACTGAGCAGAACATCTTAATGAAAATGCACATTACTCAGCACTACTGAATGTAGCAAATAATTACAAAAATAAAGTTTTATTTTTAGGAGTTAATGATGTCAATTAAAACCCGGGTCCATATTTCAGCCTCCCACTCAGACAACTAAATAAAATTGTATTTGATTTTTTTTATTTCTTGCTTTCAATAGATGATATGAATATGCCTGAAATGGATAAATATTATACTGTACAAGCACATACAATACTTCGTCAATATCTTGATTATAAACATTGGTATGATAGACAAAAATTAACATTACGTGATATACACAATTGTCAATATGTGGCATGTATGAATCCAACAGCAGGAAACTTCACAATTGATTCACGTATTCAAAGACATTTTGCTGTTTTTGCTGTTTCATTTCCAGGACAAGTAAATATTTGAAAGAAAAGGATTTTTTTTCTTAAACATTTTTTTTTCGTTTAAAGGATTCATTACGAACAATATATAATAGTATATTATCACAGCATTTAGCTGCACCACATCATGCTCCATTTACACAAGCTGTACAACGTTATTGTTCACCATTAGTTGATGGTGCACTTGCTGTACATCAACGTGTTGCTTCAGCTTTTCTACCAACAGCTATTAAATTCCATTATATATTTAATTTAAGAGATCTTTCAAATATTTTTCAAGTAAAATTTTTTTTTTCATTATTTTATGGATTTCGATCTAGATAGAACCTAGCTTATATCAGTATAACTACAAAGAATCGTTAATTTTTTTGAAGTTAGCCAAAAAACTAAATCTCTATTTTAAGAACTCTTTTTGACTTTGAGTAACAATAAAGAAAATTTAACTTTCAGAAACACTGATAGGTAGCTTCGATTTCAGAATATTTCTTCACAAAAATTCGTTCAGCATAAAATTTGATAATTCGCAGATGATGAGATAACATTGTACAATGGATCATTTATTTATATTTATATTTTACATATGATATTAATATTCGACAGACATAGACATAAATGAATTAATTTTATTGGTCTCAGCATCAATCTTAATTGATATATTTTAAAGATTCACTTACACATAAACAGTTGCACATTGTCTTTCTTTTTTTTTACTTATGATCTACCCTAATGAGGAAAGCTCTCAATTAATGAACACGATGTTTTATTGAAGTTTTACCTTCTAATTAAGTTACTGATGGAAGTGTCTCCTGATCGAGTTTCGATCTGAATTTTTGTCTTGATATACCTCTCATAGCCTTTAGAAAATTCTGAAAATTTTGGTCACAATCAATACTGTTTTCTCGAGTTATTGAAGTTTCAAAGATCACTCATATCTTATATTAAAGTCAAGAGAATCGAGTTTTCCTGGAAATTCAATATTCCGTGAAACAAGTTTTCATAGCGGGTGAAACTTTCATTTTCTACTAAGCGTCAGTCTATGTGCATCTAGGAAAGGAAAGTAGGGCGAATACTTCTACCTTGCGGTTGATTCAATAGCACGATATCTTCTCTACAACTAATAATAGCTGTAGCTTTGAACAGACGACCAACTTAATAAAAAGTTCTTGCACTTGATCACTTGATCTCCCCCATACGTACTAGATAAGTAGAAGAGCAAGTGTATATCATCGAGTAGGCAGCATTCTATCGGATAGATGATTCGAGATAGCCAGTCATTAGTGACTTGTCCAGGGCCATTCCATGGCAGATGGTACGGAGATTTGAACACAGACCCTTGCGAATACGTATTGAACAACATAACAATGATGGTTCAATGTATATCTAGACAACTTTTCTGAAAGAAATTTGATCTTAATAGGTATCCATTGATGCCTTGCTCAGATGGTTAAAACTCATAAAAACAGTTATGCTTTCGGAAAGGACTCTGAAATGTCCTTGTTCTTTCATATGTTTCCTAGTCTCACAAGGGTCTACTGATGAGGAAAGCATTAATTTAATAGGTATGAGTCACTTATAGATTTTCGTTTATGAAATTATTTATTATATGCATGTATTTCTTTTAATAGGGTATACTATTTGCTAATGGTGAATGTGTGAAAACAACAAAAGATCTTGTTCGTCTGTATGTTCATGAAGCTGAACGTGTTTATGGTGATAAATTTGTTTCTGCTGATGATATTGATTCATTTCAAAAGATATTTCGTGATACAGTTAAGAAAAATTTTAATGATATTGATGAAGAACATTGTTTTCGTCGTCCATTAATTTACACACATTTTTCAACTGGTATTGGTGATCCGAGATATATGCCTATTGATAATTGGCCACAATTAATAAGACTTTTAACAGATGCATTAGAGAATTATAATGAAGTTAATGCAAATATGAATCTTGTTTTATTTGAAGATGCTATGATGCATGTATGTCGAATAAATCGTATACTTGAATCACCACGTGGTAATGCATTACTTGTTGGTGTTGGTGGTAGTGGAAAACAAAGTTTATCAAGATTAGCTGCATTTGTATCAGGACAAGAAGTTTTTCAAATAACAATACGTAAAGGATATGGAATTGCTGATTTGAAATTAGTTCGTATTCATTTATGAAAGATTTTTTTTTCTAAACATTTTAACAAAACAAAATATTTACTTTAGGATTTAAATAATTTATATATTCGAGCTGGAATTAAAAATATTCCAACAGTGTTTTTAATGACTGATGCACAAGTTGCTGATGAAAAATTTCTTGTTTTAATTAATGATATGCTTGCATCGGGTGAAATAAATGGTCTCTTTACGGATGATGAAACAACTGACATATTAGCGGCTGTTAAAAATGAAGTACGAGCACAAGGTATTGAAGATACAAAAGAAAATTGTTGGAAATTTTTTATTGATAAAGTACGACGAAATTTAAAGGTATGATTTTGTTAGAATAAAAATTTGAAATAATAAATTAAACTCGCTTCAATTTTAAGATTGTTTTATGTTTTTCACCAGTTGGTTCGACTTTACGTGTTCGTGCCCGAAGATTTCCGGCTTTGGTCAATGGTACAAATATTGATTGGTAAAGATTATAATTTTGTAAAATTTCAGTAAAGCAGCTATAAATCTGTAGAGAAGGCTATGAAGGTCTACTCCTCCTGGGATTTTTATTACGTCATTGAGATCTATCTTATGCACAAGGTCCGAGCTAAAAAGTAGTTTTCAAGTTATTAGGATTCGCTCGTTAGTAGATCTTTTCAGGAGCCAAATAAGAAGTACAATTTCATATAGAATGCTGAACATGTACTGTTACAGCATACCTAGTTGAAATTAACGAAGCAATAGGAAATAATTAGATCGTATAGAATTGCGAGAACTAGTGGTGTTCAAAATCCACAATTTCTCATTGGAGAAAAAACAAAAAAAAATAAATTATAAAGCCTTTTCTGCTATTCGAATCTATAATTCACTGCTGTACTAATGGACTATAGTTTATATACAAACTATTAATAAAAAGAAAAAAAGATTAATTTTCATCGGTTCTATTAGAACCACTTATGTCAAAATGAACAAAACAAAAAATAACAATCTTTATATTTAGGTTTCATGAATGGCCTGAAACGGCTTTAGTTTCTGTTGCAAAACGATTTATTCAAGATGTTGATAGTTTACCAACAGACTATCATGATTCCGTTGCTCAATTTATGGCTTATGTTCATAGTTCTGTCAATGAAATGAGTGTTCAATATTTAACGGTATATTATTCTTAAATATTTATTCGTTTTTATTCGCAACTATTATTTCAATTTTATTTTTTAGAATGAACGACGATATAATTATACAACACCAAAATCATTTCTTGAACAAATTAGTCTATATCGTAATTTATTACAAACAAAACGTCGTGAACATGAAGATGGTATAGTTCGACTTGAAAATGGTTTAGTTAAACTTGAATCGTATGTTAAATGAATTTTATTTTCAACTAAACTAAATTCAAAAAACAAAAAACTTTAATTTTAGTGTTGCTAAGCAAACTGATGAACTTAAAGAAAAATTAAAAGTTGAAGAAATTGAAGTAACTAAAAAGAATGAAGAAGCTGATCGTCTAATTATAGTTGTTGAAAGTGAAACAAAAAAGGTTACTGAACAACGTGAAGCTGCAGCTATTGAAGAGAAAGAAGTTGCAGAAAAGAAAGAACGTGTTGCTGAACGACAAACTGAATGTGATCGTGATTTACAAAAAGCATTACCTGCTTTAAAAGCAGCTGACGAAGCATTAAATACACTTAACCGAAATAATTTAACTGAACTTAGATCATTTGCAACACCACCAGCTGCTATTCTTAAAGTTACAGCATCATTACAAATACTTCTTTCACCAGCTAGTAAGAAATTATCTTTAGAAAAAATTTTTCACAATAAATTTTTTTCTAGATCGTGTTCCACGTGATCGAACATGGCGTGCAGCTAGAACAATGATGGGGGATGTTGGTGTATTTTTAGATAGCTTATTAAATTATGATAAAAACCATATTCCAGGTATATAAATTACATAGAACAATAGAAAATTGTTTTTTTTTCATTCAACTCTTCTAAAATTAGTAATTTGAATGAAACTATGCTATTTTACGGGTTCCGAAATTTCGCCAATAAGACTTTTGTCAATGGAACTGTCGTCATTGGCGAATGTCCTATTTACAAAATTCCGACTATTTCTATTTTAATGCTTACAGAAGAACGTGTTTGACTGATCAATAGAGCCCATTGGACTCAGAATTTTCGGACGCGGACTCGATCAATGATCATGAGAGATATCCTTAGATTTTCATATACTGACTTTCTGGATTAACGAAGATTGCGTCGAAATCCTTTTTTGGTTTACTCAAATGATAGAGCATATCGAGTTGTCTATAAGAGAATAATCTTTTCTGTTGTACAGAAAGACGTTTTAAGTAAAATATGATCATCTTATCGATTTTCATATTGAAATGTTGATATTTATCTATTAGATGCATCAGAATGATTGTGTTTTGTTCAGAATAAAACGATTTGAAACAGAAATGGTTACTATCTTTTATGCAATTCAATACGTTCTATAATTTGGGCAGAACAAAAATATTTTCAGGCGGAAAATTTGTTAATCTGAAAAACTAGTTTTCTAGAAAACCAACATATAAACATCTCAGCAAATTTTTAATGTTCATATTCGGAGAATCAGCAAGGTCAATAGCCAATAGTCCAGTAGGTGTGATTAGAAAAGCGATTGATCAATTGAATACATTCTCTCGTTGGTAGACGTGTAAGCCCGTCAGTTGAGCCCCCACCGCGACATAAGAATAGATATTTGATTTTTGAGAATTTCTTACAATCAAAGTAATTTTTCGAAGATATTTTTTGTCTAGTTTCCTATTGATTAGTTCTTCACCATCATTTTCTCTCTTATTTATTTCAAAATTTCTCGAAATCAAGACAATTTATAAAAAAAACTCATCAAGAAATTTCAGCCGCCGCCGCCGATCAATGCATCGGCTTGTTACTTCTACTCGCTGTAAATCGTTAGAGTTGTGTACAAAATTTTTGACTTTGAAGTTTTGTCCTTCAATTGTATATTTGCATTTCTTACAAAAACACTTTAGAGTATAATTTTGCATGACTGATAAATTGGTTTAACTCACTAGAAAACTCATATCAAATTAGTAGAGACATGAAGGAGCTCTATTATACCTTCAGATTGTTCTCCAATCACTGTCATAGATGAAACTGGTAATATTATTCCAGCAATAATTGAAGATAATTCTCAAGGAACATAGAAATGCATAGAAGATACACTGAACATATCTATTCATTAGAAATTTTTTTCAATTAATCTTGTCAGTTTAATGTTCTATCGACTTTCGTACTCAATTGGTTAACTATTAGCTTATTGATGATTGAAATTAGCTCTATATTTGATTATTTTGTCACTTACTGAGAAAATCTGGAGGGACTAATTTCGTTATATATTTTGCATTATCACTTATACTAGAATAAGTCTTTGACTATTTGCCTAAAGGTGTGGCGAAAAATGGGTTTAGCAAAGTCCGATGTAGTTCTCTTGAAAATATAGGAACTTATATATATTTTTTGTTTTCTTTTCTGTTTAGAATCATCATTGAAAGCTGTTGATGAATATTTACGTGATCCCGATTTTAATCCGGATGCTATTCGACGTGTTTCATTTGCAGCAGCTGGTCTATGCGCATGGGCTATAAATATAGTTCAATATTATCGTGTTTATTGTGAAGTTGAACCAAAACGATTAGCAGCAGAAGAAGCAACAGAACAATTAAAACAAACCGAAGAACAATTTAGTGCTACACAAGCTAAATTAGCTGTAAGTAAAATAAAATTTTAAAAAAATTCGTTTTATTTTATTCCTAAAAAATTATTCTAGAGACTTCAAGCAGCATTACAAACTCTTAAAGATCAATATCAAGCAGCACAAAATGAAAAAGAAGAATGTCAACGTGCAGCTGATCAAACAGCATATACAATTAATTTAGCTAATCGTCTTGTTGGTGGTCTTGCATCTGAAAAAGAACGATGGACAAATACAATACAACAATTTCAAATACTTGGCAAATTTCTACCAGGAAATGTTCTTATAACAACAGCTTATCTTTCATATGTTGGATATTTTACAAAATATTATCGTGAAGAACTTTTATATCGACGTTGGATGCCATTTTTGAAAAATATGAAAGTACCAATACCAGTTACAGATAATCTTGATCCTTTATCAATGTTAATTGATGATGCTGATATGGCTGGATGGAATAATGAAGGTTTACCAGCAGATAGAATGTCATATGAAAATGCAACTATTTTAACAAATTGTGAACGATGGTATGTCAATGATTTTTTAAAATTTTGTTATTTAAAGTAGAAAAGAAAATTTCAGTTCGAGAAACAAAATCATTTCAAGAGTTTCGTTTAATTAATTTCGAGAGTTAAAATATTTTCTACCATCAATTATCATTATTAATCTATTACTTCAATTGAACAACTATTTCTGTTTTCTTTTCTTAGGCCATTGATGATTGATCCACAACTTCAAGGTAAATATATCGTATTGATGTTGTTTTATTTATTTATTTTCGTTTATTTAATAATTAATTTAGGTGTTAAATGGATTCGTACACGTTATGGTGAAAAATTAGTTGTTATTCGTTTGGGTGGTAAAGGTTATATGGAAAAAATCGAACATGCTATAGCCGCTGGTGAAACATTACTTCTTGAAAATATTGAAGAAAATATGGAAGCTATTCTTGATCCATTAATTGGTCGTAATACAATTCGAAAAGGTCGTGCAATTAAATTAGGTGATAAAGAAATTGAATACCATCCAGATTTTCGTTTAATTTTACAAACAAAATTAGCTAATCCACATTATAAACCTGAAATGCAAGCACAAACAACATTAATTAATTTTACTGTTACACGTGATGGCCTTGAAGATCAACTATTAGCTGATGTTGTTGCACTTGAAAGACCTGATTTAGAAAAATCAAAATATGAATTAACACGACAAAAAAATGAATATAAAATAAGTTTAAAAAAACTTGAAGATTCATTATTACAACGTTTAGCAGCAGCTAAAGGAAATTTTCTTAGTGATGTTGCATTAGTTGAAAATTTAGAAAAAACAAAATCAACAGCTAATGAAATTGAACATAAGAAAAATGAAGCTGAAAAAACAAGTGAACAAATTGATAAAACACGAGAAGTTTATCGACCTGCAGCAGCACGTGCTAGTTTACTTTATTTTATTATGAATGATTTAAGAAAAATTCATCCTATGTATCAGTTTTCATTAAAAGGTAAATTTGTCAATAATATAAAGAAACAAAAAATTAAACACGTTTTCTTTTAGCATTTAAAATTGTATTTGCAAAAGCAATTCAAAAATCTGAAGAAAGTGATGATGTTAAAGTACGTGTACTTAATTTAATTGATTCAATTACATATTCAACATCACTGTATACAACACGATCTTTATTTGAACAACATAAACTTATATTTACATCTCAAATGGTTTTTCAAATCTTACTAACAAATAAAGAAATTGATATGAAAGAGTTAGAATTTCTTTTACGTTATCCATATGTACCAAATTTAACAAGTCCAGTCGATTTCTTAAATGAACAATCATGGGGTGGAGTTAAATCTTTGTCAACAATGGAAGAATTTCATAATTTAGATCGAGATATTGAAGGTACATAATATTGTTTGTTTGTTTTTTTTCTTCGTAAATAAAAATTTCCAAACTTTCTATGATTTAGGTTCGGCTAAACGATGGAAAAAATTTGTTGAGTCTGAAGCACCAGAAAAAGAAAAATTTCCACAAGAATGGAAGAGTAAAACATCATTACAAAAATTATGTATTATGAGAGCTTTAAGACCTGATCGAATGCTTTATGCATTAAGTTTATTTGTTGAAGAAAAATTAGGTCGAAAATATGTTGAAAATCGAACAATTGAATGTAACTATTTAAAAAAAAAATAAAAGAGAATTTTAACTACAAGAAAAATTATTTTTTTTAAATATTTTAGTGGCACGTTCATATGACGAAACAACTAAAGCTACTCCTATATTTTTTATTCTTTCACCTGGTGTTGATCCACTTAAAGAAGTCGAAAGTCTTGGTCGAAAAATGGGTTTTACAACTGATAATGGCAAATTCTATAATATTTCACTAGGACAAGGTTAATTTCTTTTTTATCTTTTAGTGGCACAATTTGAAAAAAATTTGTTAAAAAATTTTTAGGACAAGATGTTGTTGCTGAAAAAGCACTTGATGATGGATCACGTGATGGTCATTGGGTTGTCCTACAAAATATCCATTTAGTTGCTCGATGGTTACCACAATTAGAAAAGAAATTAGAACAAACAGCTGAAATAGCGAATGAAGAATTTCGAGTTTTTCTTTCAGCTGAACCAGCACCAGATCCAGAAGGACATGTAAAGATTTTTTTTTATCTATAAAAACTTATTTTATTAACAGAACAGTTACTAGTACGAATAACCTTTTTTTTTGTTTTGTTTTAGTGTATTCCACAAGGTATTCTTGAATCAGCTATTAAGATTACGAATGAAGCACCAACAGGTTGGGATATATTGATTTTAATTTTAAGAAATGATAACTGTATTTTTTTTTTGTAAAGGAATGTATGCAAATGTTCATAAAGCATTGGATAATTTTGATCAAGATACAATGGAACGTTGTTCAAAAGAAAATGAATTTAAATCAATTCTATTTGCTCTTTGCTATTTTCATGCTGTTGTTGCTGAACGTCGTAAATTTGGACCAATTGGATGGAATAGGTTTGTTATTTATTTCTTCACTTAGTATCTAATCATTTTTTCTTTGTTTTTTATGCAATATTAGACGATATCCGTTTAATAATGGTGATTTAACTATTAGTGTAGATGTCTTATACAATTACTTAGAAGCTAATTCAAAAGTTCCATGGGAAGATCTGCGTTATTTATTTGGTGAAATTATGTATGGTGGTCATATAACTGATGATTGGGACCGTCGTTTATGTCGAAATTATCTTGAAACATACATTAATCCAGATATGGTATAGAAAAATTTTCATGTATTTATTCTACATCTATTTTTCTTTTGTTTAGTTCGATGGTGATTTATTTTTAGCACCATCATTTCCAATCCCACCAAATAGTGATTATAAAGGTTATCATCAATATATTGATGAAAATTTACCACCAGAATCACCATATTTATATGGTCTTCATCCAAATGCTGAAATTGATTTCTTAACAACAACAAGTGAATCATTATTTAAAACAGTTTTAGAATTACAACCACGTGATGCAGGTGCTGGAGCATCTGAAAGTGGTTCAGTAGCAAGTCGAGAAGAAAAAGTAAATTATAAAAAATAGAAATAAAAATAAATTTTTCATTTTTTCTTAATTTAGATAAAAGCTGTACTTGATGATATTATGGGTCGACTACCAGATGATTTTAATATGACAGAATTATTTGCTAAAACAGAAGAAAAAACACCTTATACAGTTGTTGCTTTACAAGAATGTGAACGTATGAATATATTATTAAAAGAAATGAGACGCTCATTAAAAGAATTAGATTCTGGTTTGAAAGTAAGTTGTAGTCATAAGAGAATACGAAGATTGTATGAATAATTTTCAATTCTAAATAGGGTGAATTAACAGTTACTGCTGATATGGAAGCATTACAAGAATCTCTTTATCTTGATCAAGTACCAAAAACATGGGAACTTCGAGCTTATCCATCATTATTTTCTCTTAGTACGTGGTTTGTTGATTTACTCAATCGCTTCAAAGATCTTGAATCTTGGACAAGTGATTTTCAATTACCTTATGCTGTTACTTTAGGTAAACAAATTATTTTCATTTATATTAAGAAGAAAACTTTAATCACTTCTTTTTTCTTAGGTTATCTTTTTAATCCTCAATCATTTTTAACTGCAATCATGCAAACAACAGCACGTAAAAATGAATGGCCTCTTGATCGAATGTGTTTATCTGTTGACATAACTAAACGAACAAAAGATGAACTTGGTGGAGCACCACGTGAAGGTGCATATATATGGGGTCTTTATCTTGAAGGTGCTCGATGGGATACTCAAACATCACAATTAGCTGAAGCTAAATTAAAAGAAATAACATCAGCAATGCCAGTTATATTTGTTAAAGCTATACCAACGGATCGTATGGATACAAAAGGCATGTATGAATGTCCAGTATATAAAATCAAAACACGTGGTGCACATTTTGTCTGGACATTTTATCTTAAAACAAAAGAAAAACCAAGTAAATGGGTTCTTGGTGGTGTTGCTTTATTGTTACAAAAATAAAACAAAAGAAAAAGAAAAAAATAACTAACATTTGATTCTTTTTTTCTTGATTTTTGTTTGCCTTTTTTGCAATAATCATATTGTTTTTTTGTATATAATCAATTTCGCCTTTGAAAATTCTCAAAAGTGAGATAAAAAGTTGCCTTGGTTTTTTATATATTAATAATAATAATAATACTAAATAGTTCTTTAAATAAATATTATTATATGGATGACATTATATCCAAATAGGCAAGCAGACCATCTTTGTATAGATCAGCACCCTAAAAATAGGAAATATATGTTGTTTGACGATATACAAATAAACAGAATGATTTGATTACATATGCTCTAAGGATTTATGAAATACAAATATTTATCTTATCTAAGATTGTACACAAGTTAGTCCATGGGTACATATATATTATATTGAGTCCGGTAGAGGTCTTAATACAAATTTATTCAATTTGAGTAATAGTAGAAACTCTATCTCGATTGGTTTAAGGTTATTTTTGTCATTTTGATCGTACGATGGAACCATTCCAACTTGAAAATTGCTTTCGAGTTCGAACTCTGTGCATAAAATAGATCTCAATGAGGTCATAACCCCTTCCTTCCCCCCCCCCCCCCCCTCTCCACGCCGCCAACAGAATAAGGGCGCCTAGACCTTTGCTACAGAGTTATAGCTGTTCTACTGAAATTTTAACCCATAGCACGGCAAGTACCAAAATTATCGAATGACGATACTTTGACCCGAAATCTTATGCATAGATAGACATGCTTGTAACTGGAATGTCCTGAAAATGTTAGCTCAAAAGAATATTCTCTTTACAAGATATTGAATTGCCAAAATCACTCAAATATGACCAAACATTGAAAAACCTCATATTTTTTTTGGGAATGCGATATCCTGTGAATGGAAGATTCTTTTGAGCTGAATTTTTCACGACATTCTAGTAATAGGCAAGTCTATCTATTAGAATTTGGCGGTTTCAGTTGCTGAAAATGACAAAAAAAAGATTTCGGTTCCGTTCCTAACATATTAAGTGTAACCAAAACCTTTAAAACATTAGATAGATATGAAAGTTTTAAATATATTTTCAGAAATTTTCACTATTGAATTGTTAAGATTAAAGATACCACATATTTCAACTCTAAAATAAAACAATATCATACATATATATTGAAATCTTGTACCTATCTGATGATTTAACGGTTTCGGTTTGGTTCTCGGTGCTAGGATTTTTGAAATCGTCGAACTCTTTTGTCTATCAATGACAAAATACTTGACAATCGTATTTTTGATGGATATTTCCCTGGATAGTCAACCGTAAAAAAAACACAAAGTTCTCAGAAGGTTTTTTTTTCGTCTATAGAACTTTGTTGAGCTCGTTGCACTGATCATTTCGGTAAAAGAAATATTCAAATTTACTCAATAAATCATCGTACTAGAAGCAAATTATTCAAAAACTTTGACTGTTTCTGACTGCTACTGAGTGATAAGTGATATTTTCAAGTGTTCTGACTCTAGCACTATGATTTATTCAGTAAATTTCAAATTTTTTCACCAAAAGAACAAGGAATTCTACAAAGTTGTACAAACGAAAAAAAATC
This sequence comes from Rotaria sp. Silwood2, assembly GCA_905329745.1. NCBI lineage: Eukaryota > Metazoa > Rotifera > Eurotatoria > Philodinida > Philodinidae > Rotaria > Rotaria sp. Silwood2. The sequence continues at coordinate 801,901 of CAJNSZ010000005.1, read as the reverse complement.
TTTTAAAAACTTGTTGTTTTCTTGCGGTTGACTACACAAGGAAATACCATTCAAAACGGATCCGCAAACATTTTGTCGTTAGTAGCATTTGTGGACTGAATTTCAGTAAAACGGGCTATAGCTCTGTAGAGAAGGCCAAAGTGGCCTCATTCTTTGAGAATTTTTATTATATCATTGAGGTTGATCTGATGCATAGAATTCGAATTGGGAAAGTTCCGTCGCTAGTTGTCGAAAGTTCTTTAGCTTGATATTTTGAAAGTCAAACAACGTTCGAAAATTACCGAAATTTCTTTATAGGTTATGTTTACACTGACACTAGTTTGAAAAAAAAATTATTTTTCTTACTTTATATTTAATCATTTCCGGTGGCCAGTTTCTAACAGCACCAGCTAACTTTTTAGCCATCGCTGGGTCATTTCGACATACATCTTCAATTTTTGTCGTATACGTTTTAATTGTAAATAAAATTGTATCTGATTTTGGTAAACGTCTTAATGTTTGCCGTTCAACACGAAGATACATTAATTGTCCTGCATTATCTTTTGTAATTAATTCATTTGAATTATATTCTATTTGAGTTTCACAGAGATTATTACCAATTTGTACTGAAAAAAAAATAAATCAATGAATAAGAAAGAAAAAACTTCACTTAAAATATACAAGTCCAATTTAAACGCTGTACAGGACTATCTTCTTTCAATTTAAGAAAATATCTATCCATTGACGTTCGTAATTTCTCTTGAAAAAATGGTACATGTGGGACATGAATTGATGCTAATGGTAAACCAAATTTCGATTTAGGTAACCATCCAGATGGAAAACAAACTGCTAATGCCTATGAAAAAAAAACATTCTTTTCTATTCATATGAAGAGTTAGGAAAAATATTAAATTACATTTGCATGATATATTTCTTTATTTGGATGTCGTTGCATAATAACAAGATCCTCTTGAATAAGAAGTGCAGCTATTTCTAATGGATGAATATGATCAGAATCTGTTAAATCAAATGTTTGTTGAGTAATCAGATTTATAATTTTTGTCTTCGAATGATTACGTTGAAACATATTTGGATAGTGATATGGAAGATATTCAATTAACATTTTTAAAACTTCAATTGACGCATCGTATGTTTCATCTTTATATATAAATAAATCATTTCGACGAGTACTATTTAATAATTCTTGTTTAAGGTGAATGTATTGCCGATAATTTGAATCAATTTGTATCCATTCATGAATATCTAATAATTGAAGCCCTGCATTGAAAATAAATGCGTATAATATGATATTAGAAATATTTTATCTTATACTCATTGTCATTTGAAATGGACCATCTTTAAATGGACGATAAATTGGTATTGACATTTGTTCTGGAGTTTTTTCTAGAATTACATTTAATATAGAAAAAGAAATTTTTTTTTATTATGAATGTGTATTACCTAGATGAGCATGAGGATTAGTTAGATCCTTTGAATCTGGTTTAAGGAAAGTAAACAACAAGTATATTACTATTAGAACGATAGTAACATAAACAAGAGCAATCATGTTAGTAACTCAGTTATTATCTGGCAGATCTACGAATAAAATAAATGTTGGTAGTACAACCTCCTGAGTATTTATCACACAGAAGAAAAAAGTACGAAAGAAAAAAGAAAATAAACATAATTTGTTTTTTTAAGATAACAGTAACTCACTTGAGAATGTTACTTATTAATGATATGAAACAGAACTAGAAATGGTATAAAATAGTATAATTTGATTAGCCAAAAGTTTTTTTTACAAATTTTAAATAAACATAGACAAATCTCATATTGAATCATATTGGTTTTCTGTATGTTTTTTCGTTTAGTTAAGTTTCTTGCTAACATGTCATCGTTGTACTAATCAAGGTTAAAATTTACGAAATTTATTGAAATCATAGATCTGAATTTTCTTTTTAGAAAGGACTGGAGTGTACATGGGCGCATTTCAGCGTTTTTTTTTCATTTTCAAGATCCTACCTAATCGAATCATATGTAGCGTGAAAGCTTCTGAACTCCCATCATTCTGAACCAATTGTAGCCGTAAGCAGAACCTATCTTTGCTACAGAGTATAACAGCAGCAGCTGGTTATCGTCACCAGCCAGCAATGTAAGTACTTATGTGACAGGAAAAAAGTGAAGAATGATTCATATTTATTTTAATAGTTTTTTCTTCTGCCTATAATTTCATAATATAACCAAGCATTTAAAATAGTTCTTTTGAAACTACTACACCGTATGATAATCATCGCTTTCTTGCAATTAGGATTTGAAGTACTCATGTGCATTCCGTTCGTTGTTTAATTATTTTATTAATGAAAGTTCCTATCCAATTAGCTCATATAGTACTTGGTAGAACTTTTCAAGCGGTAGAAAATTAACTACTTTTTACAGTCTAAGAAAAGTAGGTCACATAAAAAGATATGTTACGTCTTCTATTCTTGAGGCTCGATTTGAAACTTTATCTACTAACATTTGACCATTTTCGAACAGAATAACACCCATTTTACTTTAGACAAATAGTATATTGGAAATCAGTCAAAAAAAAACAAGTCGACTTATGTATAATTCAAACGCTTTCTGAGACTTCTTCGCTGATGAAAATGTTCACCGCTGGATCCCGTCGCGGATGTGTGGAAAAATGAATTTAATCAAAACAATTAATTTATCGTTTAGTCGCTTGTCTTTTTGTCCTTAAACAGCATTTTACAAGTTGAGAACTTATTTTCCATTGCTGTAATTGACGTTTGAATAAAATTTATTATTTCACAGATCCCTGATGAGATTTTCATGACTCCAATTGATAAGAGAAAAAGTTCGCAGAAGAAATTTGAAATGTACATAAATCGATCCATGCTTTTGGACTGATTTCAAGTACGATATTTTTTTCTTTGGAGTGAAATGGGTATTATTCTGCCTGTAAACTGTCAAATATTAATCGAAAAAATCAAAAACTGAGCGTCGAGAATAGTAAACTCAGAACATTTTTTATATAGCCTACTTTTTTTGTACCGCAAAAAGTGGTTCATTTCGTACCGCTTGAAAAGATCCATCTAATATAACGTAAGTTAAGTGTGCCGGAAGTTTCATCAAAACAATAATTAAACGACAAATGGAATGCATATCAGCATGTCAGATTCTAAATGCAAGCAATGGAACGTTTTTACACTATAGAGTAGATTCAAAATATCATTGTAAGCAACTACTACTATTTTGAAAATATTGCTTGAACAAAGGGTTATCAAAATAAATTTGAATCATTCTTCACCTTTATTTTTTTTCTATCAAACGAATACTCACATTGCTAGCTTTTATCAATAACTAATTGCCCTTTTTTTTGGTTTACTATGGAATGAAAGGTAGATTCTGTCCGCAGCTATAATTGATTCAAAAAGATCAGATGCTCTTGATATTTTATTCTATAGATGACTCAATAAGATAAGACTTTGAAGATCAAAAGCGACCGAAATATGTTCCTGCTTTTTCGTCCCTTTAATTTTTTATCGACAGATAGAAGATAGTGATTATAATCTATCTAAACAGCTCTGTGTCAAGAAAAATAATACTTTACAACCATAATATTTATTCATGAATTTTTAGCTTCTATTAAATTCTTACTTAGTCCTTTATATATTCTAGTGTATTTCTTTGATTTTTTGATGAGCTTACTTGTAAATTTTTAACAATTATATTCATCAACTGTTGATAACTTGTAATAAAAAGATCAACAAAAGTATAAATAACCTGTATGTAAAAATCTTTGAACAGCATATCTAGTTAGTTTTCATCTACTTGTAAATCACTAGAGTGAATTACAAGGGATCAGCTAGAATTATATTTTCATGCTCTTTTCTAATTTTATAATAAGAATTTAATTTCTGCTTTCAAGTTAATTCATTGTCGAGTAAACCTTTGACGAAGGTCAAAGAATGGCGCATATACAAAAATTTCTTATGTAGATCTGTTTTATATTTGAACAAAAACTATGTCAATTCAAACTAGAAGAAAGACTTACTCTGCAAAGTACCTAATTCGTTTTTCTTCTTAGATATTGCTACAAATGATCAAAATGTATTACATTCTAAATACTGAAATTCTAAAGAAATGATTTTTTTTGAGAAAAGCCATTTTACGTTAAGCGTAATCGTTCGAAAATCGTATATAGAGTTTGATACTTTTTGAGTTCTGGCTTATGGTAATGTATGATTTAGTAGTAAAGAAAATGCTATACAATATTAAAAAGTCAAAACTATTCTAAAATCTCATTCAGAAAAATTATGAGTAATAGAAAAAAAGTCTATTATGCTGAGTGTCAACAACATTTTTGTTCTATTTATATATTTACACATAGCTAACCAACTGTAAGTCAGTGAAAAATTCTAAATATCCATTTGAAAAGATTACTAAATTCTGGTTTTAGTTGACAGCTTCTTCGCTTCTTCATTGATATTAAGATCTCCAAAATTATCAATACCTTTTAAATTAGTGTTTTGTACAAACGTTGGTTTTGGCTGCTATCAAATTTTTGTTCTCAGTAAAGTATCTTTAAGCCAAAAAAAAAGAATTTTTAACATATAATTAAAGACAGTTTGAAATTCTGCTTCTAGGTGATTACTTTTGAGTCTCTTTAGTGACTTATTCTAAAGACAAAAAATTGATCAGACATCTTGTGCAAAGATTTTGTATACGTAGGTTAATAAACTTACAAGTTCTTTAAATAGAAATATAAATGTATGTAGAAAAACTGAGTAGATTAACATCAAATCAGAATTACAGAATAATCCTATATCGAAGAACTATTATATGAAAAATTTTCGTTTTTTCTATGTCTTTAAAAACAGATATTTTCAGACATGAACTAGAACAAGCTATTCATAATGCAATATTCTTTATTATTCAAAAAAAAAATACATTCGAATAAAGAAAAGAAAAAGGCAAACTGAATATAATAAAATGGAATAAAATGGACGGATTATTGAAGACTAAAAAGACATTCTCAAAACAAATGTGAATATGTGCGTCCTTTCGTATCATGAACGTTCTTGTCTTGTATACGCCTAAAACGGTCTTGTTCTCGATTGGCTTTTAATTTTTGATTAATTATATATTCAGATTCTTGTCCACATTCTGTCATACGTAAATCAAAATATAATAATGTACTATTATCTTGTAAACCTTCTTGTAATGATTTACCAATATCACCACCCAAACGATTAGCACTCATGTCAATTTTTAATAAACTTTTATTTCGATTAAGTATTTCGGCTAATTTATTTCCTGTTGGTTCAGAAAGATTATTTGATGATAAATTTAATTCACGTAATGATTGATTTATTAATAATGCCAAACAAATAGCTTGACCACCTTCATCACCAATACGATTTAAACGTAGATTTAAATATTCAATGGTCGCTGATTTTGTAATACCATATGCAATGGCCTGTGCACCTTGAATTAATAAATACTAATTTTGTTTCGTTTTTTCTCTCTTAAAACACTTACCTTGTGGACCTACAAGATTGTTGCATAAATTCAATCGAAGTAATTTTGAATGTCCATTAAGTAACTTAGCAATAGCTCGACATCCACCTATGAATAAAAACCAATGATTTTGATTATGATGAAAAGAAAACACATCTTTTTTTAAACTTACGATCACTAATTTGATTATGTTCAAGATTAAGTTCTGCTAATGTTGGATGATCAAGTAAGCCATCTCTTATTAACATTCTTATTTTGAGATCATCCACTTTACTTCTATGTAAATGTAGAACTCGTAATGTTTTACATTGTTGTACACATTTCGCTAATATTTGACAATCTTTTTTTGTAAATTCAAACATATTCCAATCAAAATTCATTCCACAACCTTTAACACCATAAACTAAATGAAGTTCTTCTAAGTTTGGTAAACTTTTAATAAGATCTGTAAAATCAAAATGATCACACAATGGTTTTTTAAGTTCAGCATCACGACCATCATTTAATTCATTTTCTTCATCATCATCAAAAAAATCATCTTCATTTTGTAAAATTTTATCTTGCATTTCAACTGGTGGTAAAAGTTGTTTTATATCAAGTCGTTTAACATATTGTGCTCCTGAAAAAAGTTAATACACATTTATGTAAAACACGATCTAAAAGGAATGTTGAAGTATAGGAATAAGAATTTGGACCCTTCCCATCCAGACGTTAGTCAGAAGCCATCACAAACTCTGATAGAGATTAACAGACGATCAAAGACCATACGTGAATAACATCTCGTTATAATATATGAACTACTTTTTTATTGCATTTACGAAGGATTCAGTAAAATGATAGTGAAGAAATGTCTCCGAAAATAGATAGAGTACAACAATCTTCCTGTGATTAGCAACATCAGATAAATCATTTTTCAATTTTTAATCCCGTAGGAATTACGCTAACAGCTGTTCTTTTAAAATTGAATTAAAAATTAAATTTACCGAGATTAACATATTCAAACAATTGTTTCGTATCAGTTTGAGCTGGTACAAAATTTTCAATTATTTGTTCAATATGTTTTTCAAAATAAAAACGTTTCCAAGAATTATCATATTGTTTTATATCACAAATAGGCCATTTTTCTTTACAACATTTTTGCCAATAATTTTCATCTTCAATTAATGGTGCTGTGACTTTAAGTGGAATATTTGTTGGTAAACCTTTTAATAATTGATTACGATGCTTATCTAATAATTCATCATATTTTGGATTTGTATCAAAACTTGTTACAAGAGAATTTAATGCTAAATCAGTTAATGCTGGAACAATACGTAAACTCCATTCAAGATCATCAGCTATAATACGACGAACAGGTTTTAATTCAGGATTCAACATTGAATATTTGGTTTCAGTTTGAATAGCATCTTCTGTTGGACTTATTAGATTTTCATTGGTTACTGGTTGAGTTTCAGTTGTTGGTGGTACAACTGTATTATCTACAGGTGGTACAGAATTAGCCGTGTCTTCAGACATCTAAAAATATATAGTACAAGCAATAACACAAATAATTTACATAGCACAATAATGATAAGAGTATTGCACACGACAAAAAAAAAGAGAAGAAAAGACGAGAAAACACATTATTAGACTATATATTTCAATCATCATCGACAGGTGGTAACCAAAATACCTAAACAACAATATTAAATTATTTATTTTGTAAACATTTTCTTTTCTAACCATATTTGTCGAAGCACTTGCTAACATAAATGACTTTGGATTAAATTGAACACATTGTATACAATCTGAAGAACTATCAGTAGTGAACGTTGTAAGTTTTTCACCATCGGTTGTACGCCAAACATGTATACGACCGTCGGTTGAGCCTAAAAAAATGAAATTTTATAGGATACGAATTTTCTCATAGATCAAATATATGAACGTTATATAATCATAGGATATATAATACATGAATTCTCGATTGGCGAAGTAATCATGTATTTTATTTTTGAGGCATCATCATGAATAGAAGAACGCAAAATGAATCTGAACTAGTGAAAGATCTATGATGCTAGAAAGGGAAAGGAATTGACTATGTTAAAAAGAAAGACGTTCCTTGAAATTCATTGAAGACAGTAGAACCTTAGTTTTATGTTTCTCTATTGAGAAAAACTGACAATAGTTTTTTGCTAAGGTACTGGCGTAACTATGAGATCGACTTGTAAGGGCAGTGACCTACGCTTTTCAGAATAATCTACGTAATATAGTCCCAACCATGGTAATTATAATTTTTTGTTTTTTTCTGACAGTAGGAGCAGCGCTCGATTTAACCCGCCATTACTGTAGCGGAGAGAATGATCACTCCTAAAATCAATCTCCTAAATTCGTCATAGTGGAAGGTCTATTTCAAGGAAGCTAATGATCTGATGCATAAGTTTTAAATGATTTCGAATTCTTTATGCTAACCAATTATTGTCAATCGATAGTAACATTCTTCATAATAAATGCTGAAAGAATCATCGAAAATTATCAAAATATTTTAATCTATTTTAATATTACATTTCGTTTTTTAGACAATCTCCTATTTACTAATAGAGAAGTTTTTATTTCTGTATTTGTCCTTTGAAAAAAAGTATTAATCTACACTTTAATGTCTTTCATAAAATGAATAATACATACCACAAAAAACATATTTCGAATCAGGACTAAATGAAGCTTCCAAAGGTACATTTTTTGTATTTTGATGTCCCTTTAAAAAAATCGAATTTAATATCAAATAATTCAAAAGATTCATTTTGTTTTATTTTATTACAGTAAATGTATGTAAAAGAACACCACTAAATGCATCAACAAGTAATATTAATGAAGTATTTGTTGAAACAAGAATCATTTTTCCATTAGGACTAAATCTTAAATGTGTCCATTCAAAATCGCCTTCACATTCGTATTTTAACATTTCAAATGGTCCCTTAGAAAAACCAATAACAAATCACATTTTAATTAAAATTATAAACAATATTTCTACTTTTTCATGATTTCGAATATCATATAATCCAATTATTTGTGAATCTATTCCAATACCAAAAGCAAGTCCATCTGGATCATAATCAACAACGGGATTTCCTGGTGTTATAACTAAACCCTATTTTTTATACAAAATAAGGAACTTATTAAAGTTTATTTTTGTTTCTTAAAAAAAGATTTACTTGACAAAGTGCACTTCGTAAATCCCATACACGTACAGTTCGATCAGCTGATGCTGAAAGAAATGATTTATCGATTGGTGATACAGCTAAACTTCGCACTCTAAAAACAAATGTATATATTCATAATAAAAAATTCTTTTTAACTGTTCAAACTTTTTTGTATGTCCTGTATAATAACGAATATATTTACTATCCGATAACGATAAATATCGAATACTATCTAGAAAAACAAAACAAAAATTCTTTAATTATTGAGGAAAAAAAAAAGATAAAATTTTTTCTACCATCAACTTTCATTGAACAATGAAGTGCTTGTTCACCACTACGTGTAAATCGTATCATATCACAACCATATTTTTTACTTGGAATGGGTCGTTTAGGTCTAAGTTTTATTTAGTATTCTAAACAAAAATTTAATAAAAGCAAAAGCATATTCTTACAATCCAGCTTCACAATCATAAACAACAATTGTATCATCATCTGAACTTGAGATAAGTAAATCACCTAATTCAAAAAATAAAAAAAAAAAAAAGATTAAAAATTTCGAAAAAAAAAGAATTAAACAAACCGTTTTTATTAAAATCACATGCATTTATACGTTCAGTATTTTCACGAAATACTTTTGTCATGCGAAATAATTTTACATTTGTATCATTGATCAACATTTTTTTTATTCTATTTTATTTAGGAAAAAGACAAAAAAAAAATCGTTTTTGTGTTCTATACAAATTCCAATAATTTGTTGCTAAGGATTTGTTTTACCATAACCGCTAGTGACACCTTTTCATCGGTCATTTTATTAGTTAAATTATTAAATTTATCACCAGTCTCTTTTTTATCTTCAGTTGTTGTTGTTGCTTCTAATATCTGCTATGTCAAGCAGATGCAAAAATGTACGAAGCATGCACTACTTCTTATGTTCGAGTGCGACGAATTTACTCTCACGTCAGATACAGTTGAGTACATGTTACAACAATCATTCAAAAAGAATAAAAATCATCTTCATATTCGAGACTGTTTACATATTAAATAGTCACTCGGGATGGAGTAGGGAATTCTCAAAAAAGTAAATAGTACTGACAAGTAGGAAGAGAAGTCAACAGCCATGATAACATCATCAATAGTTATATGATATCATTTGTGTTAATTAAAAAAGAAACGCAAATGGCGCGAATTTTTGTGTCATACAATGTAGAAATTAAAGTGGATGATCATTGAATAGAAAGAGATAAAGAAGGCTTTATTCTGTCATTAACCAATGCTCGGTAATAGATAATAAAAACTGTTAGCGCAATTTCTGCGACATTTAAATCTGAAACATAATTTAGCTACTGTTGTTTATTAGACGGAGTTTTCTGTACTCTACGCATTTTGCGGCTTATTTCTTCACCATCCTTCTACTTAGTCCTTCAGAAATGTAATAAGAAAGCACTTCATATTGTATAACAAGATGCCATTGGTATACGGTCTACTATGAAGAGAAGGAACATTGCTAAGATTTTTGTCACGGTTTATGGACAGAGTCCAAATTTTTACTTCTACATTTCAACACTCATTTTAGATAGTGTTTCACTAAACAAAACAGTTCGAACTTATTTTCTAGAAATTTGCTATGTATTTTGCTCATTAAATAATCTATAACAGCACTTACTCAAACAATATATATTTCTTAGCTATGCATCGAAATGAACAACTGTACAATTCATTTTCAAGTACTTTTGTTAGTGTGCAGAAAGATTTGAAAAAAGAGATATCTTTATTAACAACAATGGACGTTTTTACTGTTATCTATATTTCTTTTTCTAAATGCGGATTGCATTTCGAAGAGCCTAAAAAGCAACGTAGGATATCTTAGGTCAGGATTCGAGTATTTCCCATTACGATTCGCTCCAGGACCGGTTCCAACTAAGATCACACTGGTTCCAAGNTAAAATTTTCAACGTTCAATACCTTTCCATTGCTGAGAAATAAGGACTTCATTTCTACCACCCAGCGATAGGAACCACTGTAGACGTTATTTTTTTAAATCATGATTTAAAAAAATAACGTCTACAGTGGTTCCTATCGCTGGGTGGTAGAAATGAAGTCCTTATTTCTCAGCAATGGAAAGGTATTGAACGTTGAAAATTTTACCATATACCTAACTTTAGTAGTACTATCTATTGCTTTAATCAAAATCAAAATCGGAGAAAGTCATTGAGCAACTTATATTAGAATTGGTCGCGGTTCTCGTGCAATGACTCATATATACTTTTTTTTTGTTCTGTGACCAATCATATGAAAGTTCCTGAAGAAGAAGAACACTTGTAAAATATAATATAGATGTTGCACATTATGCTACACAGACGCAAAACTTCTTATTTTAATATAAAGAAATGAAAAGAACAAAAAATTGCGAGGGACAAAAAGTTCTGAGTGTGGGGTGTGAGTGTCTTGGCCAATCTACCGACACCCACATCCAACAATATTGAGCAACCCCTCTGCATTGAATATGAAAGACTTCTTTTCGGTAATTTTAAAGGAAAGTATAACTCTTAGCAATCTGTGAAAAATGTTTGTTCCCTGAGATATTGACTCTGATTCTGTACTACGTAGTTAGTGAAGCTTGCTGAAGTTCACGTTTCGTACGAATTAAATTCCCAGCAAAAAGGATTTCACGCAATTTTGACATTAGAAAAAAATTTATATCACCTCTGCTTAAAGCAATTCGTAAACTTTTGACCTGGCCCCTTTCATCTTCCCCATTAGATTTTCAACTATGTCTGTGAAAAATTTTAGATACTGTCTGTGAAAAAAATTTATCTCCTCCCGCTTCCAAAAACTATCGAGAGCGTTGGACGGAACTGCAAATAATGCTATTTTTTGTCATATTTGCTTCTCTCTCTACTCATAAAAAAAACTTCATCAACAACCGGCATCTTTCGCAAAAAGAAGGAGAAAAAAAAGAAGAAAAAAAGAAAAGAGTGAGAAAGAAAGAAAAGAGGCTCGAGATCTTAACTAACATTTTTTATTGCCTCTGTGTTTTAATCATTAAATTGTACACAAGAATTATTTTAAGTTCCGATAATGTTTGTCCGCAATCGGATAGTAAAATTCTGCTTTCAGGAAAGTTTAATCAACTTCTTTTTAGCGCGATGGTTCTTATTGGTAAGTTTTAATTAGTTGAAGTACACGTCACCAACATTGTTTGAAAAGTCGTCGTTTTGGACTATAAAAAAACAAACGACTAGTATTTTTTTGATTCTCCAAGACAGATTACGTCGATTTTTATGTCTTTAAGTCCTCTAGTTATTTAAATTTTTCAAGTGTTACTGTGCTATGATTTTTCTTCGCGAATATCTATTTTGATATTTTTTGTCTCAATAAATTCAGCAATCTACGGAAAAAATGAAACCAAACAAAAAAGAAGTCGTGCTCAATGGTCTATCTTGAAAATTGAAAAAATACTTAACAGTATACCCTAGTAGAAATTAGTAGGTATGTTTGTTGGATTTGTGAATATTCTTCGTATAATTAAAACTGATCGACATTATATGCTATATAAAAGAATTTGATTGATTCAGTTTCATCAATAGTATGCTTATACATTAGTAATATTAGGAAGGGATTGCCAGATACTCGACTAAAAAACAGAAAAGCAGATTTGATTTTCTTTTCTATTCAGATGCTTTCAAGACTTTTTTTCGAAGAGTTATTAGGATATTGTTATAGTGTCAGCGTTCGTTCCACAATAAATAAAGGATCGAAAATGAGTGGAAGAGTTCATCCTTATCGAATTATTTCGATTGGGACTGGAAGCTATTATCAGAGACGTAACTATAGAGAAAGGAGTGCATAACGATTTCCTACAGAGTGAAACAGAGAGGAGAACAAGTTATAGTCGCTTAGATTTATTACAAATGAGTTGACAAATGAAAGAGAATTTATTGGATACAACTTCTAAATGGAATGTATTATAATTTCACCACAGACGAAATGAATCAAATTATTGTATAGATGGACTTGTCTTATTCTACTTAGGGCATACCAACAGTAATGACGCTGACGCTATAATAGTTTATATGAGGGTAGAGGAAATTTTATTTCTATACAGTCTGATAGAGAAAAGGATGCTCTATTTTTCTATGGTAACTTGATTGTACTTCAACTAATATCATAAGAATAAAATTTTCGATAAGAACTGTTTTTGTGTACAACTTCACTAATATGTGAGGCAAATTAAATGGCAACGCTTTGCATTTTTTGCGTTTCAGTTTTCAACCACTTAATAGATTATAATAAAAAAAATAAAATATACCACAAGATGCATCGTGAAAAGCTCTACAATTTATTAAGAACAGTTTATTTTATATATGAAATAAGAAAAAAGGAATTTCTATTCATCTAGAAAAACATTATTTTTTTGGAGCAGTGAAAATTGGTCGCACAGAATTTTGCTTTTTTTGAAAACAAGAAGTACACAATTAAAGTAAGCTTTACTTTGTACATTGTAGAGCTTTCCACGCTGCATCTTGTGATATATTTTATTTTTTCAATACAACCTATTAAGTAATTGAAAATTGCAATGCAAAGAGTGGCCATTTAATCTGTCTGACATATTAGTGAAGTTGTACACAAAAACAGTTCTTATCGAAAATTTTATTCTTATGATATTAGTTGAAGTATGATCAAATGGCATAGAAAAATAGAGTATTCTTTTCTCTATCAGACTGTATAGAAAGAAAATTTCCTTTACCACCCTATGTAAGCTATTATACTGTCGGCGTCATTACTTTTGGTATGCCCTAAGTAAATCAAAAAATCAAGGTACAGTTTGTTACAGTTCCCACTTTAAAACAGTATATATGATGCCAAAATTACATTCGAACAAAATGGTGAAAACAAATTCTTCTTTTATTTTTACTCTGTCTCATCTATTATTCACTTGTGCTTTCATTAATTCTTAGACATTCTTTCGTTTTCTTTCAGACAATTATCATAATGAGCTATCGAAAACATTATTTGCACGTTGATTCTCCTTCGGGGGCATCCATGAAGGACTTTCGATAAAAGGGAGGAGGGAATCCGACGAAGCCAGACATCTGGAAAACGGCTTTCAAATTTTATATTTTATGCCTTTAAATTTTGACTGAAAATGTCGCTTTTGCCAGTGCGAAGTTATTGAAGCGCGTTTCATTGGTTTAATCTGACAACTAAGAAGAACCTCGATAACGCCGTTTACTGAGCCCATATATTGATTGTGTTTGTTTAACTTCTGCCATTATATATTTTTTTGCTGCAAGGGTAAATATCTCGTTCAGCGAAATTAGTTTTATTTATTGAAAATTATAAAGCACGAACAGCTTGTTTTACAAATATTAACATCATAACTATCTTCATTGACATATCCAACATAACCTGTTTTAGATGTTTCTTACAATTCAAATATACTCATAATAAATGCAACATGTAATAATAAATCAAATAATAGTTGAGCAATATAATTTCAATTAAATTAAATGAATAAAATGTAGTAAAATAGAGAGCGTAACGAAATAATGTATTTGTTCATTTATTAAAATGAGGAAAAACACATCTATTATACAAATTCATGAATTTTCGACTTTATTTCAAAGTCATCTGCAGATGAAACTATTTATTTTATTTTAATTGAAATTATATTGCTCAACTATTATTTGATTTATTATTACATGTTGCAGTTATTATAAGCACATTTGAATTATAAAAAAAAACATCTAAAACAGGTTATACTGGATATGTTAATGAAGATAGTTATGCTGTTAATATTAGTAAAACAGGTAGTGGTAATCGTTTCAAGTGGTTTGGCTTAAGTTGATTTAGATTTAATAGTTTCATCTGAAGATGACTTTGAAATAAAATCGAAAATTCATGAATTTCTATAATAGATGTATTTTTCCTCATCTTAATAAATGAACAAATACATTATTTTGTTACACTCTCTATTTTACTGCATTTTATTCATTTAATTTAAATGAACAGCTAGTGATTTTGTTGAAGAATGATAACTCCGCAATGATTAGTGCCATAAACTACAGCGTTTTACTTTAGTTTTTCGTCTTTTTGTGTTTTTTTGCTTCAGAGAAAGACTTTTTCTGTGATTACCTTTGATGTAATAGTGATTTTAATCAAAATTTCTGATTAAAGAGTAAAACAAATAATTGCAATAGAATTGCGTAATTTCCTTTTTTCCACTCACCTTATACTATTTTCTTAGAAAAAAGAAGATTTTATCAGATGTCCAGGAGAGAGGGGATCCAAAAAGGTCAATTTTTACCGAGCGTCATTTATGGATGACCCGTTCCTCTTCTGAACCGAGAAATCTACGAAAACGTCGTTTTGACGACTCATCTGAAGCAGATGATCATAATAATAAGAAAACTAGTACAACCAATAGAAATAGAAATGAATCTTGTGGTTCTTACGGTAACTCTCGAATAAGTGAAACAACAATCAATCGATTTACCAAGCAAAATTATTCTCATCAATATTATGAATTATATAAAAAACGACGACAATTACCCGTTTGGGAATATAAAGAAGCATTTATGAGTATACTTCACAAAAATCAAGTAACTGTTCTAGTTAGTGAAACTGGTTCAGGTAAAACAACACAAATTCCTCAATGGTGTGTTGATTTTGCACTTTCATTACCTACTTCAAATGGACAAAAACGACGTGGTGTTGCATGTACACAATCACGTCGTGTTGCTGCTATGTCTGTTGCACAACGTGTTGCTAATGAAATGGATCTTTTACTTGGACAAGAAGTCGGTTATTCAATTCGATTTGAAAATTGTTCATCATCAAAAACTATTTTAAAGTATATGACTGATGGTATGTTATTACGTGAAACTATGTCGGATCCATTACTTGAATCATATGCATGTGTATTATTGGACGAAGCACATGAACGCACATTGGCAACAGATATTTTAATGGGTCTTTTAAAAGAAGTTGCTAAACAAAGACCTGATTTAAAAATAATTGGTAAATAAAATATTTATTGAAGCATATTTATAAATGAATTTTATTTTTATATTTTAGTTATGTCGGCAACACTTGATGCTGGTAAATTTCGAGATTATTTTGATAAAGCACCATTATTAGCTATTTCTGGTCGAACATTTCCTGTTGACATTTTTTATACACCCGAACCTGAACGGGATTATTTAGAAGTAGCTATTCGTACTACTGTACAAATTCATATGAGCGAAGAACAAGAAGGTATGAAATGAAGCTAGAAGCAAAAAAATTTAGAAATGCAACATTTTTAACTTTGTTTTGCTCAACAGTAATATTTAGAACTCATCAGAGAAATGATTTCAGTACTTGAAAAATTCTCATTAGCAGGTTTGGATGAAAAACTTTTGAAAAACGAGTTTTCTGGATTCAATCAAAAACATAGTACAAATAAGTTCAGCTAATAAAAAAAATATTCCTGAACAAAAGTAGATGTCCTTGAGTTATCTTCAGCGAACTGCCCTCATTCTACGAAAGGCTCAAAGTGTAATATATAGTAGATTTACAAAAGACAATAGAAAACAGCCATTTGCGTCTATCGTACGATAATTGTCGTTCGTTGAACATAGGTCGCGATGAGCACAGGGTCATATTATTTTGTTCAAAAATGTTTTCTCTATTAGCTGAACTTGTTTGCAAAGTGTTTTTGATAGAATCCAGAAAACTTGTTTTCCAAAGACCTTTCGTCGACAAACATGTTAGTGAAAATCGATCAAGTACTTTTACTGATAGGAAATTGTTTCAACCTATCAAATCTTTTCTCCGATTTGTTCTAATTGTTATTGTTAAGGAAGAAAACGTTAAAAATATTTCGTTTCTAAACTTTTTGCTTTCACCTTAATTTATTTTGAATTGATCAAATTAAATTTTCTTCTTTTTTTTTGTGTAATTGTAGGTGATATTCTTCTTTTTCTCACTGGTCAAGAAGAAATTGAAGATGCATGTAAACGACTTCAACGTGAAGTTGAAAGTTTAGGACCTGAAGCTGGTGAACTTAAATGTATTCCACTTTATTCCACTTTACCACCTAATTTACAACAACGTATATTTGAACCAGCACCACCAAATAAATCTAATGGTGCTATTGGTCGTAAAGTTGTTGTATCGACCAATATTGCTGAAACATCATTAACTATTGATGGTGTTGTATTTGTCATTGATCCTGGTTTTTCGAAACAAAAAGTTTATAATCCACGGATACGAGCCGAATCACTTCTTGTGACACCAATATCAAAAGCTAGCGCACACCAACGAGCTGGTCGTGCTGGACGAACTCGTCCAGGAAAATGTTTTCGGCTGTATACAGGTACAAAAAAACGACCTTTTCTTTCAATCAATTTTGATTTTGTTTTTATTTTTAGAACACGCATATAAAAGTGAAATGCACGAAAATACGTATCCAGAAATTCTTCGATTAAATTTAAGCAGCGTTGTGTTACAATTAAAAAAATTAGGTATTGATGATCTTGTTCATTTTGACTTTATGGATCATCCAGCATCTGAAACATTAATGCGTGCATTAGAGCTATTAAATTACTTAGCTGCTATTGATGATGAAGGTGATTTAACTGAATTAGGTTCAATGATGGCTGAATTTCCCCTTGATCCACAATTAGCTAAAATGGTTATAGTATCATGTGATTATTCATGTTCAAATGAAATTTTATCCATAGCATCAATGCTTTCTGTGCCGCCATGTTTTCTAAGACCGAGTGATGAACGTACAGAAGCTGATAAGGCTAAAGCACGATTTGCTCATATTGATGGTGATCATTTAACACTGTTGAATGTGTATCATGCATTCAAGCAAAATCATGATAATGATGAATGGTGTCAGCAAAATTACCTTGATTATTATTCATTAGTAATGGCTGATAAGATTCGGACACAACTCGGACATATTATGGATCGGTGAGGAAAATATTTCTAACTGATTTTGACTATTTTCTATTGATTTAGATTTAATCTAAAACGTTCATCTACGAAATTCACTTCACCTGATTATTATCTAAATATTCGCAAAGCATTAGCTAGTGGATTTTTTATGCAAGTCGCACATTTAGAGAAAAATGGATATTATTTAACAATAAAAGACAATCAAATTGCTCAATTACATCCATCGACTGTACTTAATCATAAACCTGACTGGGTTTTATATAATGAATTTGTTTTAACAACAAAAAATTATATTCGTACAATAACAGATATAAAACCAGAATGGTTATTGTCAATAGCACCGCAATATTATGAAGTTTCATCATTACCTGATTGCGAAGCTAAACGACAATTAGTGCATTTACATAATGGAATGAAGAATAAACGAAATACTGAACAAATATCAAGGACTGAACCTTCGAACTGGAGCTGTATACTATTCTAAGGAGAATCAGCTGAAAATCAGTTTCTTGTACTGCAATTGTTTTTAATAAAAGCAATACCTTCTATTGAGATTTGATATTCTGAATAAATGTGAATGAAGGTGATTTAGCAGACAGCTAATTCTTAATAGAAGTTGTTCAGGTGTATTATTTATTGTTCTTTGCTGGCACTCTAGGTAATCTACTTAACGTTTTCGCGATACATAATATTGATCGATTGCTTGATGAATTTACAGTACCGGACAAAAGTATCCGACCACCTGAATCTTAGGTTCCTCAC
Source organism: Rotaria sp. Silwood2 (assembly GCA_905329745.1). NCBI lineage: Eukaryota > Metazoa > Rotifera > Eurotatoria > Philodinida > Philodinidae > Rotaria > Rotaria sp. Silwood2. Next base: position 783,512 of record CAJNSZ010000005.1, on the reverse strand, counting down.
GCTTTTGTGAGCTGAAACTTTGCAGGAATATCTTTCTTAGTGAATATTGATCGTCAATGCAAGCTACAGTCAGAGTGCATTTGTAATTAATGAGATCTAGAGTTAAACTTGGTCTTTCTTTGTATCGTCATTTGTCCTACGAACTACAGGATTTTTTGCTGGTTTCAGTCATTACCTTGTAGCTAGTTAATGGGGCTTCAAACACTGTAAATATGAGCCAAATCTGATGAGTTTTGACAAAATCCTAGTCATTTTACGAATAACATCACCTGTTTCAAAAATCGTGTTTTGCCATTTTGAGAAGTATACCTACTCAGAAGTACAATATTTTCAGACCAAACTTTCAGTAAAGGTTTCTTATTGATCGCTCTGTATTTTCTGAAAATTTCAGCCTTCTATATTGAAGCGACGAAGAGTGGTGCACATTATTGTCGCTAAATTTGATCAGACTCGGGTAGCCTTAGGATGCCGTGAGTGGATTGCTTCAAAATCTGAAGGTGAGAAGATCATCCTCCACGCTTCATTTTTATGGGTATCGGTAGATAGATCAAGACCCCTACACTCACACTCAGAACTTTTCACCCTTGGAGATTTTTTTTCTTTTCATTTCTTTATATTAATACAAAAAGTTTGCATCTGTATAGCATAATATGAAACACTAAATAATAACTATACTAACCACCTATATAAAGTTTAATGCGAAAGTAATATGACATTTTTGGAAGCAATTCTATTGTGTCCCAAAATTCTTTTGCAAGACCTGCATAATCAAGGAAATGAAAGTTACAATTGAGTTACCTTAGTATCGCGAGTGAAGTTGACGAAAAGCCAACTGTAAAACACGCGTTCTATTAGTACGAACGTTTCTGGGATGTGAAGAATCGAGAAGTAGGCAGATACTAGGACAAATCTTATCTAGCATCATCGGTGAGATTGCTGTTGCTTTTGTCACCAAAAAGCATAGCTTTGCCCTTGATATCTCTGATACGAGAAAGTATCACTTTGCTGCAAGTTCATCTGAATATTGTCTGCAAATGGCAATGAGAATAAGTTCTTGCAGGGTGATATTAGGTTGTCTGAAGCGTTGGTACAACATAATTTGTACTGCGTTACTGAAACATTCAGTCTAAGCCATCCTGCACAGCATGCATATTTACCACGTTTTACTTTTTTCTGCCTTTTTGCATCATTCTTTTGGCACGAAAAAAAAAGCTTCTACAATTATATCTGCCTCGAATCCACTCGTCAATGAAATATTTTCTTCACAAGTCGAACATTTATTTACATGAAGCTAATCCATGGCTACAACATGCGGCAGTTTAGATTAAATTTACAATAAGGTATGATGCGTAAAAGTCGTATGCGTGAAACGTGAAAGTTGAGTTTCAAGAATTTAAATATTTGTAATTATATATAATTATATGACAATACTTTTTCTTATTCATTTTTTGTATCCTAGAACGTTTATTATTCGTCATTCAAAAAGAATGAAACACAAAGAAAACAAAAAATGAGTCTGGGCTGGGATCCGAACTCAGGCAGAATCAGAACTGGGAACTAGCGAGATGCTTTCATCAGCTCAGCTATCACAACATAGTCTTAACTCAAACTCAAATTCATTGTGAATTTTTATTTTAATACTTTCGATTGATGAATAATAGCCGTCTTGCCATTCAAAAAAATGAATAAATAAATGCGAAAACCTCGGATTTAAATCCGAGTGTTATGTGTACTTCAAAAAGTGAAAAGGTACATTCACTGTGCTTTTTATCACTAAATTGCAAGGAGAAAATACAGACGTGCTAAGTTAGCATGGATCATACTGTATGCGATCCTATCCGGTGACCACTGACTCTACTCTCAGACTTATAGAATATCTTTAGAAATCACAGGAATTGAGTTCAGNAACCCCAACCCCCCCCCACCCCCCCCCCCACACCCACCCCCACCCCCCCACCCACACCCACCCACGCCCCCCACCCACACACCCCACCCACACCCACACTCACCCGCACCGAACGTGGCCATTGAATTATTGTGATTGTGTAACAATACAGTTTGACTGAAGAGAATAATGATGATTATGTTTACTGATGATATGGTGATTTGTTGTTTTCGTGACTTATGGTGGTGGATCGACACTTTGTTTATCATTCTCAAACTAATCTTACCTGTAATTTTATGTCAAGAGGTATTCATTTTTTTATTCTCTTCTCTCAAAATTCTAATGTTTTCTTTTTTTCTTGGATGCAATGAATTAGTCAATTATATATTTTTTTTTGGAGTTTGATCTATATATATATATATATTCTCATAGTCATAAATTACGAGAAAGAAAAAATGATAAAAATTTGAGAGCTGATATATTCCAAGAGAATGAATTATTAGTTCAAAAATACATGATATACTTGAAATAAATGTTTCAAAAAAAATTTTCTTACAAATACTCGAACAGAATTAACAAGTAATCGATATTAGCTTGATAAACATTTTGAATTATTTAAAGCAACAAAATTTTTTCAACAAACTCAATGGTCTTTTTTCAAATGAGACAACAACACATTTTTATTCATTATTTGAAAAACGTCCATATCATACAAATTTATATAATAATCCATTAAGTAAAAAGACTAGTAATCTACCAGAAGCACAGTCGGTGAGTAATACACTTGAAATTTACTATAAAATGACGACTGATTCATTGCAAAAAGTGAGAGATGTTTGTTTGATTACTGAGAATGAGCTTTCTACATAGTTCACCTGTCGGCCATGAGAATGAGTAAGAAGAAAAAATAAGCTGGTATGATAACTTTTTTTTTCTACATGTTTGTGGTCGAAAAGGAAACTGAGAGTAAGACTCCTTGAGTATACAGTTGTTGAATTTTATTATAAAGTTGAAGTGTTCTCTCCCGATCTAAAAAATCCTTTTGACAGTATCTTGATCTCGAAAAGTTGATTGTAATACAACCGATTCGGAAAGGTGTCTGGCTTGTTTTTGACTTATTCTTCTCGCTCTATTCAAAGCAAAATTGAAAATACGAGATGAATTTCAATTGGTATGCTGTTTTTGTCTTTGATTACGTGCCTATGACAAGTATAAATAAAGTACTCTCTTAATGTAGAAAATAAGCTCAAAAGATGAGTATTCAGAAGAACATCGAAATTCAATTTTGTTCTTCCCAGACATACTTTCAAAGTGTTAAAAGTTTTGCAGGAGTTCAGGGAAAAGAAAGAACGAAACTTACCATGACATTTTCTTCTCAGAGAAATGCAATTTGTGTTTCGAAAGATGGTTTTTGTCGAGAACTTTGGATCAAGTTGAAACTTTTTCAAATATACTAGGTGCTGATTGACAATGCATATTTCTTCGGTGACGTTTGACAACTTTCACAAAATTTTGATTTCTTTTATTATTCAGCAATTTTGAGTCTAGTACAAACTTGTTTCTACTCTTCATGTTTTTTTGATGAGCCGTTTCCAGAAATGTTGAAAAGGGAGTATCCCTAAAAGAGAACTCAGTTTAGTTCGAAAGTTAATCGATATAAATAGGTAAACTTTTTTTTTTGAAAAATCTATTGTTCGTAGAATAGACATCATTTTGTTTCTTTTTATATAGTCTGAAAAATATGATATTTGACATTTAAATATTAAAAATATCTATTTGGATTTTATGCAATCATCAGATTCAATTCGTTTAGCAAAACAAAGCATGACTAATACTTTATCCATGACAGATTGAATTGTACTTGATAAAATCGAAAAAGTAATAGATTATTAATATCAATCAGTTTCTGAGAAAATTTTCTTCTTATCTTTGGATTAGATTCTTGGTTAAATGTTCTTTATGTTCTTGAAACTTCATCTATGTTAAAATTTTCTGAAAAATAATTTAGATTTATTATGCATTTAGTCGATGAATTAGGTCTCTTTTTTTATGTACTTGAAGGAAACAAAAATCAAACTGATTTAATTAAACAAAATCTTTTATTAAATAATTCAACTAATGAAATAAAAATAACAATCTGTTTAACTGTTCAAATAACATTTATACTTGTTGTCTTGGATAGTTTTGAAGATGCTATTGTTACTCTTCCTACACCTACTCTATCAAGTTTATCTGAATTTGATATTGAATGTAGCGTACAAGATATATCCAATAAAATGTCGTTATTGATATATAACCAATACCAGCACCAGCACCTATTCTTGTTAGTAAAACTAAAATAGAAAAACCGATTATAAATAAAAATCTTGATTTATCAGAACAAAAACAATCGAAATTTGAAGAAAATATTCAAAATGCATTAGAAACAATTGCAAGACGTTCACGAGGTTCATTCATATCATCATCGATGAATATGAGTAATAATAGTAATGAAACTTCATCACAACGGGATCTTAATGATGAATTAGATACTGATATTAATGCAACTATATTTAATAACGATTTTTTAAAGAAGAACAACAACAAGAAAAAGTAGCACGTATTGAATTAGATAATGATAGTATTAGTTTGACAGGAAAAAAATATAATGGAATGAGAGCATTAGAATCGGTATGCTTTTTTTAATGAAAATGAAAAGAAAAATTTTTTATTTCTCATATAAGGTAATGATGTATTTATTAAATTAAATCAAATAAATATTTTTATAATAGAAGATAATAGTAAACAAATGTTTATTGCTTGTAATGTAAAATATTTAGGTATTGGTAAATTTTCTTCATTGAAATTTGATACAATTAAATCAAAATTATTTGAAAATGAAAGTTCTGATATGATTGATTTATTTTCTCAAATTTATTTTCGTTTTTTTCTTAAATACTGAGGGTATAGATGAATATCATAATGAAAATGTTCCACCAATAAATGTTCATCTTGATTTTCCTAAAAGTGAATTATCACCATCACTACCACCACCATTTATTAATTTACATGTTCCACGATCGCTTATTAACAATTGTTAGTTATGCTATTGATGTAATTACACAAAGCCTTGAAGAAATGCTTACAACTGAAGAAAAAAATCCTCACCTAAACTTATTTCCATTGACATTCATTTAAATAATGTACAAACAACACTTCAAATATGCATATTGACTACTTTTTGTTCTTATAAAGGAAAGTCTTCCAATGATAAGTCACTATACCAGCAGGAAGGAAAGAGAAAACAAGTCCATCCTCCGTGAATGTCAACAATGAAGAAAAAAAATTTTGCTGAACGATCTGATCGGGAGCCAAGAAAACAATTTATCCCTCGATAGAAACTGATGATAGAAATCAAAATTAATCATTTATTCACCTCAACTCGATCGGAAGACAAAATCTTTTTCTTTGTATTCATGCATACACAAAGGAATGAAAAAGCACACAGGACATATGAACATCAAAACAAATCAACATAATTGTAACCATTTCTCAACTGATGTGCGAAATGGAATAATGTGAAGCGCAGTGTGCTATGTGGCATACAGTTGCTAAAACAACCATAACCATAAATCATGGAAGCATACATCTGCTGTGCCACAATATTCAAAAGGAGAGAGCTGGTAGAACTGTTACCGTAACTACCACTGGTATTGTTGCAATTGATAGTGTGCGGAATAACGACGGATTTCAGAAGATTCATGAGATTCCGAACACTATTGCCCTTTTTTAGGCGAAAGCAGCGTGCAAACTGCTTTCTGAGATCTGCATTAGATAGAGCTCGTCAAGTTCTACCTTGGTCCATCAGTTTCGCTTTTTAGTCCCTTCTGTGACAGAATCGGAACGAGTTATACAGAAAGTTACCCAATTTCGGCATTGATTGGCTGGTTTCCTCGAGACCCGAGAACAGAGTCGAGTTGTATGTAGGTCCATCAATTTTATCTTTTGGTTTCCTCACTGGGCGAATCGCGACACGTTTGACAAAAAATCTGGGATTCTAGGGCATTATGGACATTTTGTCGAGGACGGGAGTACTGAATCGAACTCCAAAGATGGCCATTTGATAGAGCTCTTCGAGTTCTATCTTAGTCCATCGCTTTCGTTTTTTGGTGCCCTCTTGGAGCGAATCCTGACCTAAGATATCCTGCGTCGGTTTACCACGATTTTACCGGTCCGGTTATCGGCTCCTATGACCGCGGTAAGCTGACGGTTCTTTTCGGTTAACCACGGTAAATCGGTGGTTCTTTCCGATTAATATCAGTAAACCGTTGATTTTTTTCCGGTAAACCGCGACTAACCGACACCGTTCAATTCTTTGTTTTGGGAATATTTGTTTTAAATTTAACAGTTATTTTCCAATTAAACTAATTTATTCCAACCAAGAACAAAAATACAAACCAGTATGAAAAAGCACTATATTAGCGATGAAAAAACCAAAAATAGAACAAATTTTGATTTTAACATCCAGAAAGGGGAGGGAGTTCCTAAGATATAGCTACTCTAATTGAAACTACTGTAATATGGATAAAATCCGAATAAAATTATTAGAATAGAGTAGGCCAACTAGAATGGCACATTTTTTAAAGTCTTTTACATAATCGTTTCGATTCAGAAAGAGATATAATTTAGAATAATTAGTAGATCGTACAAAAACTTCTAGGCGATCAATTCGAAAGCTGAGATAAATAACATCGAATATGATCGTTTATTGCACTATATTTTTCTAAGTACAGCAAACTTCTGATAGAAAATATACTCATGTGTCATTTTTTTACAATGACTATTTGACAAAGTGTCTGCAGCGTATTATTACTCCAAGGTTGCTCGATGTTAACATTGAATTACGTAATTACTATGAAATATTTAAAAAAAAAACATTTTTCTGTTGTCTTGCGAAATTACATGATATATATGTTTGCACATCAATCACTATTACGCATTTTCAACGTATTCTTCATTTTGAGAGCACAACGATGGCAACAAATGAAAAAAATGTACCACAATTTAAATTAGTTTTAGTTGGTGATGGTGGTGTTGGTGTGTTTGATTACTCTTTGTATTTTGTCTAATATACGATAATGAACATTTTTAGGTAAAACAACATTTGTCAAACGACATTTAACGGGTGAATTTGAAAAGAAATATGAAGCTACTATTGGTGTTAATGTACATCCGTTAAATTTTTATACAAATTTGGGTGAAATCATTTTCGATGTTTGGGATACAGCAGGTCAAGAAAAATTTGGTGGTAAGCTATTGAAATAATGACTATCACTAATAATTTGTATTGTTTCTTGAATAATAGGTTTACGTGATGGATATTATATTGGTGGGCAATGTGCTATTATAATGTTTGATGTAACATCACGTATAACTTATCGAAATGTTCCCAATTGGCATAAAGATTTAATTCGTGTTTGTGAAAATATTCCAATTGTTTTATGTGGAAATAAAGTCGATGTTAAAGATCGAAAATTAAAAGCTAAATCAATAACATTTCATCGAAAAAATAATATGCAATATTATGATATTAGTGCTCGATCAAATTATAATTTTGAAAAACCATTTCTGTGGTTGGCACGAAAATTAGCTGGAGATGATAATCTTCAATTTGTTCATGCAGCAATATTACCAGTATGTTTTGATATAGTAATTTAAAATTTCTTTGGTTTTGTAACTTAGACTTTTTTATTTTTAGCCACCTGAGATATATATGGACGAAGAAATGCTTCGCAAATATGAAGAGGAGCTAAAACAAGCAGCGATTCATCCATTACCCGAAAATGATGATGATGACTTATAAACAAAAAAAAAATTACGTGTATAAGAAAATCAAGAATTTTTCACTAATAAAAAAGTTATTCTTCTTCTTTTCCGTCAAATATTTTTTTTTTTTATTTTTATATTTTTTAGCATTTTATTATTATTTTTAAGTGCATGATGGTTTTTGTTCGTTTTCTTTTTCCGATGTATGAGTCATGAAACGATAAGAAAAATATTTCGTAATTATTTTTTTATAGCTTATGAAAAAACACTCTCAATAAAGTGTATGTAGAATTAGTCATCGAAAAAAAAAGCGATAAAAACATGTGTCTTTTTGATAAGTTTCATGCTCTACAAATGAAAATCTTATTTGTTCGTTGAACTTATAAAATTAGTTTATAATATTGATGTTCATACGAAGTTCATACTATTGTTGCATTGACGAACATGCTTACTTCTTTAATCAATCAACAACATCGAATATTAAACAGTTGTTTTCTTGCCTAGAAATAGTGAAATGAATAAATAATCAACTATTTTATAATTATTATTCAATTTGACATTGATTGATAACAATTTTTCAAAGTTTCTTTTGAAACATCAACGATCAAGCTTCACTCAAATTTTCATCGGCACATAAATCTATTCGTTGAAATAAGTGAAGAGAAGATGTGAGTGTAGGTAGGCATTCGTGTGGACAAAAAAGGTACTCTCATATTCATCCAAACACTCCTATACTCACAGCCAAATCCACCCGAGCTCACACGAACACTCCAGATTTCGACCAGGAACTCAAGAAGAGAAGTTTTTCTGTTGAAGTTATATAGATTTCATTACTTTTTTTTTCAAATAATAAGTAATGTGAAAAAATGCGAAGTGAAGGACTTTTTGTAGAGTAAATAATTCTGTATGTTTTTAGTTAAAGAACGATATTTGTAGATGAAAGCAATACAATCAACTGCAAGTTCAATGTGCGAATACGATGGCTGAGCTTCAACAACTTTTCGTGAAATTTCAGCCCAAAGAATGGCTACTAGTAATGAAGAAGTATTTGTATTCCTTGCTCTGTTACATAATTAATCGAATTCGAGAGACTATCATGTGATGAGATCAATAGAAGCTTACGGTTGTTCAACATATGCAGATCGAATTCTTTCATGATCGATTAATTATGGATAGAATTGTCTAAATGATTTTCAGGGAATAAATAACAAATTAGTTATCTCAACTCGCAAGTTATTGGAGAAATTTCATTTATAGCCAAATTGAATCTTAATCGTCACTTGAATAGTTTCGTCCATCAAAACATTTTGTACTAAGATAGTCACGCTCGTGTTTCGTTGTTGCCAAAATAAATCTCTTTTAAAACTCGTCGTACACAGATGCTCGGCGACTAGTCCTTCTAATGGTTTTGTTACCAGTAACAAAGTGAACTGCTTCAGTTGTGGTAAATTTTGTTCTATTAAGTTTTGCCATTGACTATCATCGATCGAATCCCTACCAACAGGTGCCATAGTTAGGTGGAGTCGTTGAAGTCTTGGACATGACATCAAAAAGCTAAACACTGCATCAAATTTTGTTCGAAACAGTGAGACTGTACAGGTATGTAAATGTGGCAATGGCGGATACATGATAATTGATGACTTTAATTTAGCAATAAAGGTTAGTGACTGTAAATCTGAAAGATGCGATAGAATCCAATGCAACTCATTTAGAAAGATAGTTGTCAAATGTAGATATTGACATGATAGATCGTTTGTTATATGATGTGTCATATACCTAACTCTTTCATTTAGATTTACCACGTTTTCATTGACGTTTGTAGATAAAACCAAATATCTCAATGATTTCAAATGCAATGAACATATATCGAGAATCACGATTGATAGTTTATATATTTTCTCACGACATTGATCACCACGAAATTCAATTGAAAGTGACTCCAGATGAGTAGAGAGAAGATTATGAGAAACAATGCAATGAATTGTAAACACACCAACAGATTCCAGCGTCAAACAGCGTAAATATTCGAAACTATTATCCAACAGTTTATCAATTTGTTCGTCGTTGTATTTGTTTGATAGTAGGAGAGTGGCAACACATGATCGATCGATGGAAGCAAGAATCTTCAAAATTAAAAGCTAAAGCTCATTACTTGTTAAATATTTTATATACTCACCTGTTGACATTTATCAAGTGCCACCTGACGTAAATCAAGACATTTATGCATTGTTGAACGTGCCAATGCTGATAATCGACTATTGAGACCATAGAATGATTGATAAATACTATAGGTGTCGAGATAAGAAAATATTTCGATGAAGATCTCAGCCGAGAAGTATTCAAGTGTGGTAGTTACTGATTCGGTCATAATCGAAACAAATCTGATATAACGGAGACACACTTGAATCTTGAAAACATGCAATACACACCAAGAATATTATCGAGAAAGATATTTCAGTGAGTGTGAGCATGAAAAGAAGGCTCGCACCTTCAACCACATATTCACTTTAAAAGAACAAATAGCTGTTAAGTAATGAAATCGACCCCTCTCAAAATTTAGTTTCTTTTTTCCCAATGATCAATGTAGATTGCATGAGTCGATTGTTATTCGCAATAAGACAGTTAGATTTTACTTATGCTACACATGGCTGATTCGAAACTCAATATTACCTATTCTTTTTATAAGTTCATGGTGTATGTTTTTACTATGAAAAAGTTTTCACTCATTATATTAAGTGAATGTTCTTTTTCTCCTCTATCGTATGTCAGATAGAAGTACGAAGAAACATTGTTATCTTTCTCTCTTACTGTTGGATGAAATCGTTCGCTTGTATGTATGATCTGAGGACGCCCATCACTAAGTTGCCTTCCTATTATATTTTGAAAGCTCTAAACTAAAAAAGATGTAGAATTATTAACCTTTTAAAAGTGTTTATTAGCTTCATAAACCCTTGTTCGGCTTCGAAGGTAATTAACCTTTCAAGCGTTCACAAAAATAAACAGCAAATCTTTGAAAGGTTTATTACTCTACGCTTTTTTAACAGTGTACAAAGTTGTACTATTGCGTGGAGCTTAATTTTGGGGGAAGATATTTTAGTCTAATGCACAAAGTTCATGAGCGTCAAAAGGTGTCTCTTTTTCATTGATATTTGAACGATTTTGAGCAGTATAATCAGGTTTCTTATCAAAACAAATGATATATTTCGAATCAACAGAGAAAACTGAGTGGATCTATGTGTCAGAAAATCTTTCGACAATTTTTACTTTCGTCGAAAATTTTAGCTGTGGTCCTTCTTATAGTCACATCAAAAATTAAAGTTAATTAAAACATGGTTTTGGTGATTTATTCATCTGTGATTTCGAAATTTTCTTCTGTTTTAAAAACTTACAAGTTACTTTTCACAATCAAATTGACGTTTTGCCTTACTTTATTTTTCGATGTGATCATGAGCTAGGACAGGGCTAAAGTGTAGGAATGAAAGTAAAAGTTGTCGGAGGACTTTGTGACGTTTTCCTTTACGTTGGACGAAATAAAAAGTATCAAAAACAAAAGCGATAGTAATATTAACAATAATAGTGTATGGAAGAAGAAATCTCTACCATCTCACTCTTACATCCTCAGTTTCATCTGTCGTTGTTTTTTCGGCATTTTGATTTTTCACCAAGGTAGCGTGTAGCTTTTTTCCGTCACTCTAAGCAGAAGTGCGTGATATTTTGCTGTTGTAATATTATGTATAACATAATATCATTGACATCACCTGAGTATTGGCTGGTTCATGCTTTCCAAGAATTACTGTAGAAAAAATAAACTACTGACAATAAACAAAGTATTTTATTGGTCTATTTCTTATGTTCTCTTTGTTGCACAAATGAAAGCAATTACTCAAAAATACCATGTGCAAATACATCACCTTGTTCGAAAAAAAGATTAAAAAGGAAGTGAGCGCAAGATGTCACGTGTATATCGTTTCTACCAATGATTCATATGATCATCAACTGTGTCAAGGCAAGACGACATAATCATTGGACCTATCGTGCAGATGGCAGCCTTGGATAAATAATAGACCATCAAGGAAATTGTACATACCCCCCCCCCCCCCAGAATAGAAGGCCATCCCATAATAGAAGGCCATGGCCTTTTATTCTGGGGGGAGTTTACTACACTTATAATAGGAACAAATGGAATAGTAGTTGGTGCTGTTTTCGCAAATATTCAAATTGATTGCCACTAATATTTGTTGAAAATCGATTGCTTTAATCATTCGAAAGATGTGTAGCGGGTGTAGAGTGTAATTGTGAGGATTTCCTTGGCACTCACCAAAACACGCACAGAAGCACACACATCCGGTACCCATATCTGCAGTTCTACACTCGCATCCATACTTAGATCCACATTCACACCCATCTAGACATTTTAGTGGAATATTGATCTACATCAAATAAAACAATGAATTATTTGTTTTAGAGAGTTTTGGACTTCTATCTCTGAAAAAAATTATAGAAATCAAGAAATAGTCTAACCTATGGTGTGGATGACAGTGTCACTTACTTTTTTAATCCTCTTTCTAAATGCTATCCCTACTCATCCTCAAAATAGCGAACGCTTTTTCTTATCTCTATTCCCGAAAGTAACATCAACGTTATTATTTTTCTAGCATGCGCCAAATGTTTCAAATGAGAGATTGGTGCGTATTCGTGGAGGATCATTGATTGTCTCATATACCGTTTTATATGGCATTTTTCTTAGCGATTGCGTCGCAACTAAAGGAATATGCATTAATGCGCTTAAATTATAGCAAAAATGTGTGATACAATCTCAGCGCAATTAAACAGATGGGTAAATCTTTATTTTCAGTTTCAATCAATATCTATCACCCGGTTTATGCAACAGTGTTCTGCATTAAGTAAACGGGACGTTTCTTGTTAAACTGAATTGAAAGTATTGGTGGTGAATTCGTCGTCGAGTAGATGCGAAACAACTAGAACTTTTTCAGTTTGCACTTTTCGGGAGAAGTCGTAATTGACAAAAGAAAGCAAACTTTATTCTGCTACGTAATATATCTGCAAGTGTCGTCGATTTGTAACTTTCAAAAAATATCGAGATCGAACTCAAGTCGAAAACTGATGTTGTTGTACCAAATGTTGATGCGTTCGTAATTTGCGTTATGCATTCGAAATTCTTCGTAAATGAATCTGATTCTTAAACAAAATTGAATAGAGAACCCTGTTTCTATTATAAAGTAAGAAGGTAGGATCGACTCATGACAGCAAATGATTGCATATGTGAAAAATAAAAGTGAAGAATAAGAACACAATACTGCAGTCCAACTTTTCACTTCAACAAATCAGAATGGCGCAACATATTTTTGGTTTTCTCTCATGTTCTTAATTCATTCGAACCATTTTGTTTAAGATAGTATTTTAGCTGTTGTTCAATTTCGATTTCGTCGAGACTCAGTTCTCTGCAAAGGAGTGTGGATGTGTGAAGAGACGATTCACACCTACACCTACTTCAAACCATTCAACGTTGTGTGTTAGTGTGATGCTCAAGCGGCCATATATAGGTCGATTATTTTATTCTTAATACCTTTGTTTACTTTGAATGTAGCTTACTGCATACCTCAGTTGAGTCAATGAATGGAGCGGCTCGTTTTCGAAAATACTTCAATAGACGGTCAACTTTCTTCACATGTAATGGGAATATAGTTCTTAATCCTTGTTGTTTTTTTCTCCTTTTTTCAATACATATGAACCCTTTGTCATTAAAATTTGTTCGTCAGCTGTTATCTTTGTTTGTCTATTAACTTTTGTGACATACTTATTTTCTTGTCTCTCATTATTTTTTTTGTATTTGAGTTTTTGTCAACGAAAGAATGCTTCAAATCATTTTAGCATATCTCGTCATCTTCTATCAACTTTCAGCAGCATTTCCAACCAGTTTTGGTACTTTTTTTCAACTAAATAAAATCATATACCATCGTTTGATTACTTTTATTTTAGGTCAATATAATTTGGTGGCGGAAGAAAGCGATGATGAAACAACACGATATTTTATTGTTGGTGACTGGAGTGGTTTACCAGTATTGCCATTTGATACACCATCTGAAGTTGCTATAGCTGATGCAATGGGCAAATTAGGTGTAAAATTGAATACAACTTTTCAATTGGCATTAGGTGACAATTTTTATTATTATGATGTTCGAGCAGTCAACAACTCAAGATTTCAAGTGTAGTTTTGTTTCGAACGAAGAACTGAAATTATTTTTTCTAAATTTTTTTGTTAGAATACTTTTGAACATGTATTTTCGGCGACATCATTACAAACTTCTTGGCATGTTTTAGCTGGTAATCATGATCATAGAGGAAATGTTTCAACAGAAATTGAATATGGAAAAAAATCAAAATGATGGTTAGTATACACATTGATCTTTTTTCTTCTTAGAAGAAATACATTTCGATATTTAAAGGGTGTTTCTTGATTATTTCTATTCATTTTCTTTATGCCAAAGTGATAAACAAAAGAAATTAATCGATTTCATCATGATTGATACAGTCATACTTTGTGGTGGAGATTCTCTATCAGATTGCGATCATGCTCCATTAGAAGATCCGAAAAATCAACATGTTGCCGAAGCCTATTGGCAATGGATTGAAGAACAAATTCGTCAATCGACGTCTGTATTTTGCTGTATATCCATGCAAGTTATGTTTTCATTATTTTCCTCTCTGATATACTTTAGAGCTCCATATTTGCTTGCCAATGGTCATTATTCAGTATATTCAATAGCTGAACATGGTCCAATTGAATGCTTGATTGATCGACTTCGTCCATTACTTCATCAATATCATGCAACAGCATATATCTGTGGACATGATCACAATCTGAAAGTAAAACAAAATCAATATTACTTCATTTGACGAATAATATGAATGGAGTACATATGAATTATTTTGTTGTAGGAGCAGCTAATTTCATAGATCCAAGTCAAGAACATGCTAAAGATGTACTAGCTGATTCACTTAAATTGTTTTGGGCAGATTTACCAGTTTAAAGTGGATTTGCTTTGGTGTGACACAATAATACACACTTAAGTTTATCTTTCATTGATCATTCTGAACAAACATTATATCAAGCAATCATGACTACTCGATTCTAACGCATTATGTCTGCATTCATTTTTTTTTCTATATGAATTAATTGAGAAAAATAAATTCAATAGGTAGACTATATACATGTATCTTATTTTAGATAGTGCATATAATACAATGAAATTACACGAGAAAAAAAAAGATTTGTCATATATATATTCTAGAAAATATATTGAGCTTTGTAAGCACAATGACTGCCACGATTTCGAATGAAAATCTGAAACAATATATTCTTCCACATTTTGTTCATATTGTCAAATTGTATGTGCATATTCTCTTTGTATAAAAAAAGTATGTCAAAATATACAAAACTGTAGTTTAAGTACTGCTATTTAGTTCGTTTCATTATTTAGTATCGTGCATACATATTAATAGTTAATAATGAATGACAATAATTACGAAACATATTTTTATTGTTACTTTGAATGAGATAATAAAAATCCGATTGAAGAAGTAAATATAGGTAGTATAGTATTCTATCAAATCAGAAAAAAGTTTTTATCTACATTTTTTTCATTCAAGATCGCTCTGGACGATCTTCAAACAACAAATGTAATTTTTTTCAGTAAAGCATACTAAATATATATTCTATTTTTCTCAACAACTTGTACAATATTGTGTATATTCACCGAAGAAGCAGATGGTCTTTACTTTCCGTTGTTGATTGGCACGTCTGATATTGAAAATACTATTGATTACATCAAATTTTGAGAGATAAGGGCAAGAGTCTTTTTTTCTTTCTCAACTCCCTTCTTCCTCCGTCCTACAGTCTCACGCTCATTTGAAGTTAAATTTTAGCATGAGATGGCTTTGTAAATCATAACGAAAGTCGATTAAATCATAAAAGATAAATATCAAAGAAAATAATTAATGAAGCAAGTTATCTCTGTTTACCTAAATTATCCTGAGGGTGTAGATAACGATGTGACTGAAGAGAAGATTAAAACAGACTTTGATCTCTTTCATTTATCAGTTTTATTTCAATGAGACGATTGATGCAAGTCTTTTGCTTGTGTTTTCTTCATCTTTTTCTGCAGATAACACAAGCATTATGTAGATGAATTTATGGTTATCTGTGACATAAAATTCATTGTTTTTTCTTTTTCGTCGGCCAGCTCATATCTACAATAGGTACAAGACATTTGGTAGTCAGTAGTTTCCTATTAAAATCGTTGGATGACGAACATCAAAATTCACTGGTTGATCACTACAACTTTCAGTATGATTCTAACATTTGTATTTTTCTGTGCTTTAGTGCAAGGACATATAATTCATTAATTCAACAGGTTGTTATTGATATGCTTGTTGATTATAATCAGATACTATGATGTTGATTTGATGGTCGTCAAAGTAATAAATCAAAATACATATATTTTTTATGATGAAATTATCATCTTAGGTTTTTAACATATGTGGTTACATTTTGATGGACACTAATATAACAAAACTTCGACTCATGAAACTTATTATTTATTTATATGTTGCATTTGTCGTATACTATTGCATGCAATCGCCCGATAGTATCAAATTGATGATTTTAACTATTTTAATTGTCGGTGATTAAGTCGAAAAAGGTTTGGGCTGGGGAGTAGATTTACGGTTTTATTTGATGGTGTTCTTATCTTCTACGTTGTTTCTCAAAGCACAGATATCTATCATCAACACTAATTTTCTATTTATTCAAGCAATAGAATGTTTTTAAAGTTGTTTCATAGGAAATATTCGTTTGCCACTCATGTATGTCTCATTTCAATAATATAATGATGTCGCTATTATCGGAACTGAAACAAGATAAATCTGTTGGTGAATAAGAACGATTTATTTATATTTGTCTTTCAAAATATTAATATGTAAATCATGACTAGTAATTCATATTCATGATAAACTATCAACCCACATTCATATATGCACTTATATAATCAATGTAAAATACATACTATATAACAACTATTCAAGTGCGTTTAGTTTACAGAAGAGAAAAAAAACAAGTGGTTCTCGATATCAAAGAAAAAAAGAAAACATTTATGTATCGCTGCCACGAGTGGTCTTCTAAATCTTTGCTTTATATATTTTCATTCGCTCTGTTGCTTGCTTATTGATATATGAGTTATACTGCATGCAATTGCTGACACAACGAATCAGCGAGAACGAAAAATTAAAGTATACCCAGGAAAAATGTTTTCTTCATTGGTATCATGTCTTTTTTCACTACTCATTTTACTACTTTTAATTCATCGAATCCATTGTAAAAATATTAGTTTTGTTCCACAGCCAATTCTTGTCACCATTGCTGATCTTCCACAACCCTACGCTACATCGTCCGCTTCTAAGGGGCCTCGAATCACTCCTGTACCAGCAGATCCTCTCATCTATGTTCCAGATGGATTTACAGTAAATTTATATATGAGTGGGCTCATATCGCCACGTTATCTTATCTATACACCTACAAATGATATCCTTGTTAGTGAATCAAGTATTAATCGAATTTCATGTCTCGTAGATAATGATCAAGATGGTTATCCAGATCAACGTTTAACATTTGCTGACGCATCTAATGGACTCAATTATCCATTTGGTATGGTTTTTGCCAATGGATATTTTTATGTTGGTAGTCGAGATGCTATTCGACGCTATTCTTGGACTTCTGGAAGTCGACAAATTACAGGTACGGGTGAAATAATAATGAATTATGCTGAAAATGGTCATTCAACACGAACTATCGTTATATCACCTAATGATTATAGAATGTTTGTTAGTATTGGTTCAGCGTCCAATGTCGATGTCGAATTATTACCACGAGCTTCTGTTCAACAAGCAAATCTCGACGGTAGTAATCAAACAACATTTGCTTATGGTCTTCGAAATGCTGTCGGCTTAGCCTTTCATCCAATTACCAATGATCTCTATGCAACATGTCAAGAACGAGACGGACTTGGTGATGATCTCGTTCCTGATTATTTTACACGTATTCAACAGAATGATTTTTATGGATGGCCTTTTGCTTATATGAGTGCAAATTTAACTGATCCAAGGCGACGTCTAAATAATGGAACAAGTGAACGACCTGATCTAGTGTCAATTACACGAACACCTGATGTTCTTTTTCAAGCTCATTCAGCTGTACTTGACATGCGATTTTATACAGGCAATCAATTTCCAAGTCGATATAGAAATGGTGTTTTTACAGCATTTCATGGTTCATGGAATAGAAATAATGGAACTGGTTATAAAATTATCTTCATTCCATTCAATAATAATACTAATCGACCAATGGGTTACTATGAAGATTTTGTTAATGGATTTCTAATTAATCCACCTGGACCTGATACATTTGGAAGGCCAGTTGGAATACTTGTTTTGAAAGATGGTAGTCTTTTATTTTCCGAAGATGGCAATAACCGTCTTTATCAAATCCAGTACAAACAGAGCTTCACTAATACTAATAACATCAGTTCCATTATTAGCAGTACTGTTGCCACCATTAATACAGTCACCGATATCATAACTATTCATTTTCAA
This sequence comes from Rotaria sp. Silwood2, assembly GCA_905329745.1. Taxonomy (NCBI): domain Eukaryota; kingdom Metazoa; phylum Rotifera; class Eurotatoria; order Philodinida; family Philodinidae; genus Rotaria; species Rotaria sp. Silwood2. Next base: position 765,154 of record CAJNSZ010000005.1, on the reverse strand, counting down.
AACTCTGCCGTTACACCTCCGCTTTCACTCTTCGTATATACTTTTTGTTTCTATCTTTTCTTTTCCCAACATAATTAAACAACGACCGATGCAATATTTTCTGCAAAAATGTCGTACTATTTTGGTGTTAGCTCAAAATAGAATTCGGACAAATTAAAGCTATTTTTTCAGCGTTCATCTTGGAAGATATTTCTGGTTGTGCGTCCAAAAAAACTCTTATAATGCCTTTTCTTTGAGTAAACAGCACATCTTTGAATAGTACTACAATGTAAATAGTCTGTGAAAACAGTTGGCAGTAACTGTGACAAAAGATATTGATTTTTCAGTCTTTTTTGTACTAATTTGAGTTTTATTGGAACATTTCCTTTATATCTTTTACGTTCACCGTTGGATTCTCGAGAAATCTGGTAGAAAACAGCATGATATTGTTTTACGTAAATAAGAGGACGGAAAAGCTACACGATTAACACCTGAGAAAAATCGCGAAAATTCAATACCGAAATGGTGAGGAATTGATAGCATTTTTTTTCGGGATTTAAATGGTATTATTTCATTAGATGAAATTCAATGATGAGTGTGTGAGTCGATCTAATTATATAATTATGTCACAATGTCTTCCGACAACGTTTACTTTCGTCGAAAGTTTCAGCCATAGCTATCTCCACAGTCACGTCGAAAAGTGAAATCAGTTAAAACATTATTTTCATGGTTTATTCATCTATCATTTCGGAATTTCCAAGCATTTAAAAGCTTAGAAGTGACTTTTCACAATCAAACTAACACTTTGCTTAAACATTAGTTTCCGACGTGACCATGAGAGAGACCACAGCTGAAATTTCATGCGAAGGTAAAAGTTGCGGAGGATTTTCTGACGGTTCCCTCTACTTTGGTCGAAGTAAAAATATTCGAAACAAAAATGATACAAATGTTGAAAATGATAGAGTATGGAAGGAGATATCTCTTTCATCCACACTCTTACATCCTTACTTTCATCCATCGTTGTTTTTTCGGCATTTTTATTTTTCATCGAAGTAGTGTATAATTGTTTTTTCTCATTACTCTCAGATAACGTACGTGATATTTCATTGTCGTAATAGCATCGACATTATGATGCCGTCGCTGCCACGTGAGTATCGGCTGGTTCATGTGTTAGGCAAGTTGGAAAAAACCAAATTCTGACAGTCAACCAAATGCTTCATTGGTCGATTTCTTATGATACCTTTGTTGTCCAAAGGAAAGCAATTACTCAAAGGTACCATGTGTAAATACATTACCTTGTCCACGAAAAAGAATCAAAAAAATTGGTCGCAAGAAATCACATATGTATGGCTTCTACCAATCATTCATATAATCATCAACTTTGTCAAGACATAATTAGTGGATCTATCGTATAGATTTCAGTCTTAGCTCAATGATAGACTATCGATAAGTGTATGAATATGACACTTAAGATTGAAAGAAATGAAATAGTATCGGGCGTTGTTTTCACAAATATTCACCTTTATTGGTACTTACATTTGTTGAATATTACTTTCTTCAATAATTCGAAAGGTGTGTGATGGATGTACGGTGTGGTTGTGAGAATTTTCCTTTCACTTGCACTCACACTCACATAGACACCTTCAGACTGGTTCTTCTACTACTGTTGCCTTTGATAATCTGTCAAAACAAAAATTTCTCGTATCTAGAAGCCATTGCACGTAAGTCGTAATCAACATTGCTTAATCGACCTGATCGATTTGACTAATATCTTTATATTAGGTAGACCAAGTAAATTTAAGAAGAATATGTAGCCTTCAGCTCAAAGGGATGAGCCATTTTAGAGATATTTGCGTTCTAAGTGTAGATATTCAGCTTAACCTTTAAAAGCTGAATGTTTCTCCCAAGAGACAGTATGATAATTGATATAAAAAAATGTAACAAAACTCTATACTCAAAAACGAATAGTTTTTCAGGTTAAAGTACTATGAAAGGCTATAGAATGAAAAATGAAACGCTTCTAGCTGGCTTCTAAATGTAATAATTGATTAGTTAAAACCAAAAAAATGATTTGTAGATGTAAGCTTTTGTTTTTATGACTTCGTTTGTTCATAAATACAGCGTACAGTTTTGATTTTGAGATTATGACATCTGAAAAAGTGCTCCTTGGATAAGATATAAAAGAACCAAAAGAAAAGAATTTCTATCTGAAATTTTACTCGTAAGTAGACTTCATGATCTATAGAATACCCTAAATTTTTCAGTCAAAGTGAATGTTTCATTCTCGAAATATGACACGCTGGAAAAAAAAGTTGATTTTGTGTATGCCATTTACCTTTTTTCTATAAAAAAAAAAGCATTAAGTTCTAATTGACTTCTTCTTTAAACATGTTATTACTTATAAAGTACGTTGTTGATGGAAATCTTTCTACGACAATTGGTCGATCAACACGATGCTTACTGGGAAAAAGGAAAAAGCTCACATCAGTCTACTACAATGTTGTGCATCGCACTGCATTAGTAAAGAAGTTTTCAAAAAATAATAGATAAACAGAATTGTCTCGATTGAACAGAAAAGGATTAGATGTATCATATTTTCAATTCCTCTTTCTTCAGCTATAATTCTTGAGCTTATACTGGTACAATCAACTGAATGAAAACATAATCTATTAACGTAATCAAATGTTAGAATGAGCTTCTTTTTACAAACTGAAATCGATTAAACAACTATGAACAAAAATTTTATTTATTGACTAGAAAGACAAATTTTAAAATATAAATAGGACTAATTTGAATAGCACTGAACAACTACCAATTGATAATCATATATGGTTTTTACAAAAAGAAAATAATCAAATTATGTTCAAGTAATTTGATAAGTTCTTTCATTTCCGCTACAAGAAGATACTTTAAAAGTGTAGAACGTGTAAAAATGTTCTTTCAGTGTGATAACACTATGATTTCATATTTAAGGGTTCAGTTGGTATTCCATAGAACATTAAGGATTATAGATTTATCTTGTGGACTACAAGTTGAACTCATACATTCTATTTTTCAGTGAGCTTTTATTTGATTTAAAATTTATCGTTTATACTGTTTGAAAACATAATGCTAATAGTCTCCTGCAAAAAAAAAATTTCAAACCTTATGTTCTTGATGATTTCATATATTTTTTTTATTTAGAAAGTTGCAGCTTGGTAAATATAAACGTTCACATATTTCTTCAAAGGGATTTTTTATGCAAGTTCCGAACTTTTTTTTCTGATCTTTACTGCTGTTACATGTTGCAAAATATGAATTCGATAGAAGAGACACTAGTTGTATTTCATCTGAATAGCAATTAAAAACTTCTCTCTTTTCTCATTTTTTTTTTACTTTCAGATAAGGATTTCATTTCAATTAGTATAAGTTACATGAGAGTTAACAAACATCAAAATGGATGTGAACCTACGACATAATCTTTTTTTTGTCTTCTATAAGTACAAAAACAATAGATAGGAATTTTAAAATGGCTGATACTGAAGATATTCGTTCCTAATAAGTTAATGCATTCTCATTCGTTTACTCTCGGAAAATTCACAAGAATAGAATAGCCTTTCGATGATTTTTTCATTTCAATTATTTTTTATATATTCAATAGAGTAATATATAAGATTAACAAGTCAGATACGTTAGTTAAACATGCAACAGCTATCGTATTGTTATTAATCAAACAATGACAATCGACATACAGATGATCCTACTATGAAATTGTATATTAGGATTTGTTACTTCGGAATAGACGACGAAACAGATATGTCTAAAATCCACAACTTTGAAAAAAAATTTCTTGCCAATTTTGTTCTACGAGCTTTAACTCTTGAGTAAGTTTTGTTTTTTCAGTCATGCAATTGGCTTGAACAAACAAAGGATAAAAACATATAACTAACAAAGTATTTTAAAAGTTTCAAAATCAATTTATTTGTCTCTGAATAAAGACTATTGTTAATATACGCAAACGTATACTAGTGCTATTCATGTGTGAAATTGTAAATGCGGTATTATCCCAGTCTCTGGAAATGTTCATTCGACTTTGAAACTTTTAAAATACATCATTAATGTGATGTTTTTATTGTTTATTGGTTCAAACCGATTGAAAGACTAAAAAAAAACTTACTCAAGAGTTAAAGTGCATTGAACAAAAATTGACAAAAAGCATTTTTTTTTTCAAAATTATAGATTTCAGACATATCTGTTTTGTCGTCGCTTTCAATATGGCATATCCTAATCGAATCAGTTGAAATGTGTAAGATTATAGAGAATTAGAAGGTGCATCTTTAAAACAGAAAACTTTGCTTCTTCACATTTTAATGTTATTGAGATATGTGCAAAATACTACTGAGAGATCTATTTTTTATGCTCCACTCGTTCGATTCTTTTTCTAGATAATCTAGCAATTGTTGTTTTTATGAAAATCATTTGAATAATAAATTAATTGAGAAAAGTGCTGATACGTCTATATCATTAATTAGCTTGGTAAAAAATTGTTGTTTGATTAATGATCATATTTTTCTATTGAAGAAAGCTGAATGTCAAAACAATATCTATGAGCAATGAAGTTCATAGCATAATATTATCTCATGAAATTACTGCAGATCAATTAGTCGTATTTTTTTCATACCTAGTGTCATAAATGTGAGTGTGTACGTATGTACATGCAGTCAATGATCATTAGGATATCAACGAATTTTTCATGTATTTATGTATATATGCATATCAAGTAGGAGATTGAAGTGAGGATAGGTCATAAAGTGTCGTCGGTGTCAAAATCTAAAATGATTATTGTTGTGTTTGTCCGATATCAAGCAACAAAATTTTGTGCATACTCATTTCAACTAAATAAATATTCTCAATCTATTTGATGATCAAAACATTTTATCGTTATAAATCACACTTACTCTTCTTCTTTTTATACTTGTGACATTGATATCACCCTTATAAAATACAACAATTATGTGTAATATTTGCTGTTCCTCTCAACTGACAATCTGATCATTCTGTTTTGTTTATTTTTCTGACAGTAAAAAAAAAAGAAAGAAAAACGAACAAGTTTGCCACTTGAATTGACCGTTTGTCAATATGTCTCACAGCGGATATCAGAAATAATGATGATGATGTTGAAAAGAAATCAATAAACAAAGAGAGACAACATAGACATCAACACTCGATAATCAAACCACTTATCTATAATGATATGGCGTAAAGATGAAGTTTTGTTTTTATGTTATTTATCATTTTATTTGTTTTTAAAAAAAATAAATTTACAAAATATATAATAAAAAAAAGACGAAATATATTTCATCTAGCAATAATAATGTTTTGGAATTTTCTCGTTTCTTCTTTTTGATGTTGTCATTATAATACATACATGTGTCATGTTTTCTTTTATTCGATGCGTGCTATTCTATACCCATATCAACTATCATTATCTTCCGCAAGCAATGGTTAATCCTTGCCATTTGGCCATACCACACTTTTTCTTTTATTGATAATGACTGGTTGAGAGTGAAAGATGGTATTTCTCAAGCAAATCGAATGAGAATGAGAAAAAGCGAAATATATTTTTACCAACTACGTATATTGCTTTTCTGTTATTTTTTTTCTCTTTTTAGTGCTTCAATGTAAAATCATTGGTAATTCGATCTAGAATTCTGCCATAGACACGCGTACGTAATCGTCATGGTATTGATGCGTGAACCGCCTTTGTAATGTGAATCTCAAACGTTTGTTATTTGTTTTTTTCAATTAAAATTTCAGTCATTATACAGAAGCGACGATTGCCTAATAGATATATTCAAAGTAACAAATGAAAAGTCAAAATCCAGATTGCTTCAATATCATCAAGGGAATAGAAAAGAAGAAGACATTGATGATCTATTATTCTTTTTCCATTTACACAACTGATATTGATTGTAAAGGACGAGTGTTGATGATAGTGATGGTAGGAAGTTGTTTCTCTTCGGTGATTAATGCTGATGAATTACTCATCAACAAGGCCCGATGTTCAATATCATGAATGACGAATGAATCTAAATACACATGTCTGCTGATACATTTGTCTCCTTTCTATCTGTATATGTATATCGAATGGACTTCAGATCGATTCGTCTCTGGACACATACATACAAAACGTGTGTGTATGTGTGTTGACATCTGATAGGGTTGAAGCGTGCGCGTGTCTTGCCGAATCGACCGTATGATATACGGGGCGGAGAGATTGGACGGCAATTAGTTTTCAGTGTAATCACTCGAGAATGGCATTTACAAAAATAAAAAAATGAAACGGTGTTCATTTCCGAAATAGTACGTTTGAAGTAGTGATACTCAATTACACTAGCTAGTTTAATCAAGTTGCCATTTACAAAGAAAAAAAAAGAAAGAAAAAAGAAAAAATCAAACGTAATGAACAAAAGAAAAAGAAATCTTTTTCTTCTTCCGAATTAATCAATGGATGGATGATACCAGAAGGAGAAAAAGAAAACGATAGAAATACCAATTGTTTATGTCAGTCAAGCAAGACCAGCTATAGTCAAACTAACAGAAAAGAAGAAAAGACGTTGATGCTTGTTTAATTATTTTCTCATTAATCCGTTAATTGGCTGCATGGTATTGTATGCTTAAGACATAGAATGAGAAAGGGAACGAAAGAAATAGATAAGCGTAAAAATAGTAGCAAGAATCTGCTATTATTATCGGATCGAAAGACAATAATTATTTTCTCGTCTCGTTGACGTTTCGGAAGACTTCATCTTTGTCGTGAAAGTCTTTTGTTTTCTTTTACCTCTTGAATTCGATGAAACTATGGACAAATGCTACTGGCGTTATTGGTAGGTATCAATCTCATTCTCATTCTCTTCACTTCATCATCTTTATGTGTAAAAGATTGATTGCATGAGAAAAAAAAGAAATAAAGACAACGGTACACAAAACCCAATTCTTCTATCTATTTGTGTCTCGTCGTACAGAGGAAGTACACACACACAGACTATTGACATATACATATATGTATACACACACACACACACTCGTATTCGCATATTCACTCTCATCAAACTAGATTTTCATTGTTGTTTGTTTAAACAATCCGAATGAGCTCAAAATTCGATCGTTGTCATTGTCCATAAGAAAAGAATAAGAAGAGCACATCTGATGGCGCGACAGCACGTTACGATGGATGAACAAACGTGAAATCTATGCTGCGTCATCCATTCGAAGGTGTATGTTAATCTTTGTACTTGAGCGTGTGTATAGAAGCTGGATGAATGAATGTGAAAGGGGGGATCAAAGTAAATAAAGAAGAAAAAAAGAACGAACAAACGAAAGTATGTATGCAGTAGTAGAAACAAGAATAAAGTTTTTTTTTTTCTTTTTTTTACTTTGTCTCCCTTATCTCTCACTTTCTTCTATTATCTATCTTTCTTTCTCTCAATATGTATGTATGTCTATGTGTGCACAATGTCGATCCTCCATAACTTTTGCGATTTGAGATGGTGATGATGAATAATGAAAATTCGAGGACGTGATCGACTCAGCGACACAACAACAAGTAAGCTTGACATTTTCTTATAAATGTAATACGGACACTCGCATTGTTCTTTCATCAACGATAAACGTATATTGACTATGTCATCTGTTTCAGTAGAAAATATAAATATTATTTTGTTTCGTTTCTTTTCTTTTTTTGTTTAGAAATGAACTATTTAATATTGGAAATCTGTGTTTTTTGTATTTTGTATATCTAATATTCTACACTTCCTTCATACACAATCTGTATTGAACTATGATTGGTGGCTGAGTAATACAAAAAAAGCGTGATTTATTCCCATTGGACTCTTTTTTTTTGTCTCTTCTCTCTACTCACACATAAGCATTCGCGCGCATATAGTGCTGTATGAGTATAAGAAATCGGATATTCACTCTCCCACTCGTTCGTCTGCTCGCGCACACTTCTTTTATTGTATAAAAATGCAAATATGCGAATGTGCAAGAGAGAAAAAGAAAAAAAAGCGGAGTTAGTCCTATGTGCGAATTTCTCTCTCTCTCTCTCTCTCTCTGTCTTGCTCTCCGTAAAAAGAGAACGTTTTGTTGGAAGAGAAATCTTTCTATCGTGCACTTTTTTTTCTCTTCGTCTCATCTCGTTTTTATCAATCAAACTGATTTTGACCTTTTTGAATAAATGGTATTTTCATTAGATTTATAGTCTCTCACATACGTACGCTTCAAAGTTGTGTCATCTATTCACGGCAGCAACATTTTGCGCTCTTTAGGTAAGTGATCTTTCTTCTTCTTTGCTGATTACTTCGCTCATGTGATTTTGGCATCTGATCAAATACACCTGTGATAATGATATTTGTTCACTAAAAAAAAAAAAAAGAAAAGGTCTAAATCAGCAAAGAAAGAAATATTTATGTCTTCAATATGACATATCAAGATGAAAAAAAAAGAAATAAAATGCTGATGACATTAAAAATATCGATGTCAATAAAAAAGAGGAAGAAGAAAAGATAGTGACATTTATTCGGAATTCACAGTAATCTTCTTCTTTTTTTATACTATGTGTCCAACGTTACTATTACTAAATGGACTATGATCTTTTCTTTTCTATTGAACTCTGTAAATATACACTTATGGATAATATTTTTTGTTCTCGTATATACAAGGAAAAAATTCTGTTAAGTTTCCTTTTTGATCTTGAAGTATTACCTATTTAGATCTGTTTTACTTTCGTTGTTGTTCAGTATAACAAGTCGAAAAATAGACGATAATAAAAACGAGTAAGAACGAAGATCTTAATTGATCATTCGTATGATGAGTTCATAAATAAATACATTCGATTGGATAAGATTATGAAATAATATTGTCCAATCATTTTTGTTTCCGAATTAGACACTGGCTGATGTATTGATGAGTTTGTCCATTTTGAAAATCTTCAATGTACGACGAATTCTCGAGTTTTGCGGCTTTTTTTATACATAGGGAGTAAGAAATGATATATCCTACCGTTGATGAAACAAGCAATGACGATGACGACTGTCTCGTCTTTATATGTATATACATGTGCTCTAACGCTGAACTTTCGGAGCGCTATTCACTGATATTTAGAAGCGAAAAGTCAATGTATTATCAAAGAGAATATCGTCGTTTTTTTCTCTTTTTTTTTTCTCTCTCTTTATTCTTGGTGGCCACTGTCTATGTGTCTGTCTCTATGTGTACATGCACAACGATAAGGTCGCGTCATTTCTAAAAATGTTAAACATTCTTTTTATGCCATTTTGGGCACACGCCCGCCCGCTGTCGTCATCGTTGCGCGACATAAAAGGTTAGTTATGTGTTTAATTTCTATATTTGTGTACGGATGGACATCTAAATATGTATCTATACATATATACATATACTTGAACATACATATAAAAAAAAAGAGAATTGAGAAAGAAAAAGAAAGAAAACAAGTTTTATAGAGACATAGTTTCTTTTTTTTTTACTCCCAAACATAGTATAAAAATTTGTACCTGTCAATCAGTGACACATGTGTTTAATGGCGGTAAATTTGTTTTAATAAAATGATCCTCGTGTAAATGATCGCTACATGTGCATATGTATACATTACTACAACTAATGAAGTTTGAGAAGTGTGTGTGTATTGACGGCATCACTTTTTTGTAGCTTTGATCGTGATGAAATAATTATAAAAACATTGAATTAGGATGAGCAAGTGAATTAAACCGAGCATTTCTATCCACTTGTTATGTACTTATCTGTACATATATATATATATATATATATGGAGAGAGAGAGATTTACTAAATCTATTTTTTCTCTGAACTTTTCCGAACATAGACAATGATAAATGGCCATGTAATTGAGTTTGTAAAAAACAAAAAAAGAATGTCTAATCGATATGTCGTCACATAGAATATACAAGAAAATTATTGTTTTTATGATCTTGTACATGAGATAACTTATTTTTATGTTTGAAGTTTCTTGTTTTCTCATTCATCATCCGGATGTTCAATTCTTTTGTGTTGACAGGATACTAGTTGTTACAGTTCACCTCGTATCTACGTGCTGTCCCTTTCGGATATCCTGTACATACCATCATCAAATGTATTGAATACCGCACATACACATACGCAAAAGCTCATACATATGCTGTCAGCTAGTCAAATTAGCTTCGAGATGTTTAGCAATCATTGTCGTATTTTCTTCTTCTTCTTTTTGTTCTTCTTTCCTTTTATTGTATAGAAAAAGAAGAAAATCTGGAATTAATTTAAGATCAGGAGTCTATATCTTTAATGAATGAGAAAGCGAACAACACGTGTTCGAACTGTCAGAATCAACAACATGAAATTCGTATAATGTAAACATACAAGTAGACAGATACAAAGACTTGGTCAAATTGTAAGCAAGCCTATAATTAACTCGAGAGATTATAAAAGAAAAAGAAAAAGCGAAGAGTAAATTAGGCAGTGATAATGATGATGAGCATGAACAGTAATATGAGCCAGGATAATAGAAAGAAGAATAAGCAAGTAAACGCGTGCGAAATGCCACAAAGGGTATCCGGCTATGTTCGTTAGTCGACCTTTTCTGATTTATATGCACGCGAATATAATGATGAACCAAAAAAAAAAAAGAAAATAAAAATAAAAGAAAGAATTTATAATTAAATATGATGAAAACGAAAGAATTGTAATGAAGAAAAAAAAAACAGAAAAAGTATTATTTAAAATATTTAAAAAACTAAATTAAAAATGTTTCTTCTAGTGCTCGTATGATGAATACAGATAATCTTGGCGTTAGTGGACCAGGTGTTGGTGTCACCAATGATCCATATGGTCATCATCACCTTACTCATCCTCATCTTCTTCCACCTCATCATTCACAACATCCATCGACAATCTATTGTTCTTCATCAAATCCTTATACGGACTTATTTTCTCCATTTTCAACTGATTTTGTAACATCTCACGACACTGGTACGAATACCGTTGTACCAACTGATTATCTTACATTACCAAATTCTCTCGATTATGTTGTTTCACATAATCATCATCATCAACATCAACATCAACAACAACAACAACATCTTCATCAAATGACTAGTTCATCAAATGGAGAACGAACATCATCATCTGTTGGTACTGGTATTAATAGTTCTAATGTATCTCCATCTCATTCATTTGCTACAAGTAGTGGTTATTCATCATCAGCTGACTATTATAATGCATCGATACTTAACTCTAAAATAGGTCTTAATAATACAAATACAACTACTAATAATAATAACAATACATCAACAACAAATACAAGTAGTCATAGTCCATATGATGGCACATCAACAGCAACTACATCATCACCACCACAATCAACAGGATATTTAACTACAGCAGTTAAACAAGAAACCATGATGCCAACACCATTTGCCATCGATCCACATAGTAATTATGGTACAAATTAAATTTATTTTTTGTTATTTTTTATTCTAATTTAATTTTCTTTTGCTATTTTTGTTGTAATAGGAAATATTAATGGAACAACATCGGCAACTAGTACTAGTAGTACAAATAATAATAATAATAATAATCCTAATTTCGGTCTGGGTGTCGATGAGTATGGCTCGCCATTATATCATCCATCGGCAGCTAGTGCTTATTCATCATATTCACCAACGGGTCTTTTACAAGCATCTTATCCAGTTGTACCTTATGGTGTATCCCATGCCGATCAGATGCGATTATATAATTCACAATTAAAAAATGATTTTGGGTAAATAACGAAATGATACTTTTTTATTTTTCTATTTTTTTTGTTTTGAATTATTTAGTATCGATATGCGTTTTAAATTAGTTGGTAATCAACGAGTTTCACCAAACGCTGATGTATCTCCATCACAATTATGTGCTGTTTGTCAAGGTAAATAATTTCTAAACATATACAATCTATTTTTGATGATTATTTATATATATATATATATATATATAGATTCAGCTCAATGTCAGCATTATGGTGTTCGAACTTGTGAAGGTAAGTTGATTATATCTATTTCTTTATTAGTATTTTTTCTTTATTGCGGTATCCTTTTTTTCTTTTGTAGGATGCAAAGGATTCTTCAAAGTAAGTTAAACTGTCTACTACTGGATAATCTCTTTCAATCAGATATATAAATAAAAACAAAAAAGAAAATTATATATGGATATTTGAACATGATTCGATTTTTGTTGATTTATTTATTTAGCGAACAGTACAAAAGAATGCTAAATATGTATGTTTGGCAGATAAAAATTGTCCAGTTGATAAGCGACGTCGAAATCGATGTCAATATTGTCGATTTCAAACATGTCTTGCTGTTGGCATGGATAAAGAAGGTAACATAAAAAAGAAATGGCAAAGAAATCTGTTGAATAAGAAGATCATCTTTCATTCTAAAAAATGCCATCTATACTTTTTTGTAAAGCAATCAGTGACGCATTGAATAGTATATATAAGAACTTGCCTTTTGATCAAGTCTTAATATTTAGTTTTATCACTTACAATTTTTATAATATCCCTTAACTGATATATATATATATATGGATATTCAGAATATTAACACTTGACGAAAAAGTAGTTGCCTATATACCATTCGATGCGCCGCGGGTTGCTCTATAAGACGGTATAGATGGCTTTTCAAAAGAAGGATTCTAATTTTTTTCAGCAGAGTTCTTTTACATGACTTATTTTTATTTTTGTTTAGTTGTTCGGACAGATGCATTAAAAGGTCGCCGTGGTCGTCTACCGTCAAAACCTAAAAGTCCGAGTACACGACAACCAAATAGTTTTCAAACTCAATTTTGTCGTTTCTATAATGATTCCATACCAAATCCGGCCAGTCTTGATTTCAGCAAATTGAATGTAAAGTGTCTTTTGTTTTGAATTGAAATCTATTTAATGATTACATTTTGTTTTTGTTCTTTTTTTATTTTATTTTAATCTAGTATCGAACAGTGACAAATAAAGAAAGTTTATGTGAAGAAAAATTACTTGTCTATGATGCATTCATACGTTCATGCGATATAATTAAGCAATGGGTTGACAAATTTTCATTATTTTATTCTATACAAAATAATGAACGTGATCGTCTTTATTCAAATTGTTTATTAGAACAAATTGTATTTCGTACAGCATCACGTCTTGATGGTGATCGTGTTATATTATGCTCAGGTATTGTTGTACATAAAGTACAAATGAATTATTTACTTGGTGATGTTGCACAACAAATTTATGATTATGCATCAACATTAAAACTTCAAAAAATTGATTCAATTATTGCAGCAACACTTGCATCAATTTTATTACTTGATTCAAACAATCCTGGTAAAAAGAAAAGAGAAAAAGATTTTTTCGTATTGAAAAAGAAAGTTTTTTTTTTGTTTTTACTTTTAAGATTACGTTTATCATCGAACACCATTATCATCAACAGTTACTGAACTTTATCAAAAAATAGTTGATTCCTTAAAAGATTATTTAAAACAACAACATGAAGATAGTTCTGTTTATTTACAATTATTAGAACGACTTAATGATGTTAGACATATTGCACATAATTTAAGAAAACGTTTATCACTTTATCGACATACAACCGGACTAACAAATTCAATGAATACATTACTTGATTTAGTGTATGTAAAATTTTATTATTAAAAAAACAACCTAAGAATTATTTATTTTAGACTTGAATGTAAACCAATATCCACCGATTTACAAACAAATGAAGATAATACAACGTTACCATTTATTCAATATGATCTATGACCAATTCGTTTTTTTTCTATTTATAGACATATATACACAAGTATTATTTAAATCCATTGCCACCATCACCGATGTTCTTCAGTAGTTATTAAAGTCATACGGGTCACACCTTTCTGTCTTCCATGATCCACGTACACACCCATTTTTGATTGTCTTTCGTTCTTTTCTTTATTGTTGTTGTACAGCAGATTATTAATGTTGATGATAATAATGACTGAGGGACACGCACACATACACACACACTCACACACATACCGTATTTTGTGTCTTCTATTTCTCTCGGTCTTCCATCTAATCCTTTCATGTGCACCATTATCACTACCAAATGACCGATTTGTTCTTATTGCTTGTATACAACCTTTGTGGTTTTCTCTTTTGTTTTCCTATTATCTCTGTCATATAAATGGAGACTGCTTTTTTCTCTCTTTTTTTTTCTATTAACTATTATGTGCGATGCAAAATAAATTCATCAAAACAACATCTACAAATTCATATTTATAGATTATTTTTCTTGAAATTATTTTCAATTATAGATTTTTGAAGATGATTAAGATGAAGAAGATTGACAAAGGTTTCCTGGCAAAAAAAAAATTTATGGAGGAAATGTGTTCATAATTCTTTCCGCATAATTATGCACTTACATTGTAGAGATGAGGTCTCGTAGTAAGAAATTGTTGCCATACATCAGTATTAAATATCTAAGTATAGAAAACAGTCAGTGATATTCTTGTAAAAAAGATGTTGAGAATATTTCTGTGTTTCCACTTAATAGTTAATATTTTAATTTTACATCACCTATGTTGGATACAATATTCACGTATATTCTTCAAATAGAACAAAATGATAATAATGAATTCATTTTCTTATATTCTTCTTCCTTCTAACGAAGAATGTTTTCAACTAATCATCGCTTTCTTAAGAAAGGCTACTGAATGATGGCTTATCGACCATACCTGATTTAGAATATGACCATGACAATACATCTTAGATTTTTATATGTTGGTTTTCCTGACTAGCAAGCTTTTCTCTAAAATAGATTTCTGTATTTACAGAGAAACATATCCAACTGTCGAAGACCGTTGGACTTCACATTATGGCTACGAGTAGGTCTCGATTTTACTGAGAGCAAGACATATCCGAAAAACCCAAAATAAATAGTTTGGAGCAGGAAGGATGTCTATAGGTACGCTTGATAATCACTAGATAGTATTGAAAGTTTCAACGAAAACGAAAATGTCTTTCTCAAAATATTTAATTTCCATGTGAACTAAATTGCTTTGTTCTCGTATTGTAAATCACTAGTTTTTTTTTCAATATTGAAGATTTCGAGAAAGACATATTCGTTCCCGTTGAAATTTTCAAGAGTATTTAACCCTTTGAGTACGGGATTATTTTTATATAGTAAAAATTTTTATAATTTCAAATTAACATTTATTTTGCAAACAAATATCACGAAATACATGATTCAAAATACTATTAGAGTGCGATAGTCTTTAAAACGATCCATAAGACACAATCCTACATCACATTCAATACATTCATTTAAAGTATCTCTTCTTGACTTGGCTATCCTCACAGCATTAGTCCAAACGTAACATTTTCTTCTTGAATTTACTTGAATTGCTGTAGATGCATTGTGTGAAGGAAAATGTCGTGCTGGGAGTCAGAGTGAACTTTCAGAAGGTGACCAACTTTTGTCCTTTATGATCTTTTATGTCAAAAAATGTACTTTATATGATTTATTCAATGCGATCAACTGATCAGGATCTTTCCTATAGATGGTGCTCTTGAATGATTGTCGTAACACGAAACATTCGTTCGCGAGCGATGGCTCTTTTTCGAGACATGTTGTCAAATTGGCTCATGTTCTAATTCATTAAATCACGTGTTGATTGCTAGAAATATTAAGAAATAACCAATAATCAACACTAGGTATGGATAATCTTAACCGTACAAATATTCTAAATGCAAATACTCATGCAATTCATATCATTAAATAATCAACAGATTGTGTTTTTTTAAAGTTATTCAGGTTCCAAAATACCAGGACGCAAATTCGCGTCGGCTGTTTTCAATGGGTTAATGACTATCAATCGTACCTATAGGCATAATTTTAGCTCGAAACTTTTTGTTTTGAAGTTTTTAGAAAGATCTTGCTCTCAGTAAAAATGTCCTTAGAACAACCATAACTCATCCATAGCAGATTATAGGCTCAAATCCTTTTAACCTTTTCTTAGTGCCACCGAGACCTACTCGTATCTATAATGTGAAGTTGAACAACGTTTGACAATTGAATATGCTCTCTCGTCAGATTATAGAGCACATTTAATTGTCTATAAGTCCATAATATTTTTTATTTTATAAAAACGATTTTTAACATGGGAACGACTTTTCTCAATTCCCGTTTTCCGTTCTCGTAATGCTTTCAGAATTGATATTACGATTTCATTTTTCGTATTTGAGAGAAACTATCATTACCAGACATTAGTTTCTGTCAATGCCACACTTTGTGCAACATGAAACGGTCTTAAATTACAAATAAAATTATCATTGGAAGTACATTTTAGTAAAATAAATCAATTATTATTTATACGTCGAAGTTTATCAACATTATGCTCAGCTGAGGGAATCTTTTTCTTCATCAGTTGAACAATCGAAAAGAGAAAATAAATACTTGCATATCAACAACACCAATAAAAAACAAAAACATTCAAAAGTAGAAGATAATTATAGGACTATGTTACAAGCTAATTGGAATAATCGTCTTTTCGAAAATGATAATCATAAAGGAAACAATTGTTCTGATAATTGAATGAATCATGAGTTAATTCATCTAATTTGTGTTATTTTTCTTTCATTTAATAAGTGATACGAAAGTCTTTGTAAAAATGTTGAAATCTATTTCTCAACAATTTGACATTGCACTGATTTCGACATCTTTTGTCGGGAAAATCAAAATTTGGAGAGCATATATATATAAAAGATAAAACCAAATTCGGGAACATCTATTCTTTTTTATTTTCTTTCCGTTCCCAATTCCGGTTGAAAATGGAGCAGGAAAAAAGGGATCAAATCAATCCTGCAGGACATTAAACAGTTTTGTCAGTCTAGAAAACCAGTGTAGAAAGATCTAAGAGAATTTTTCATGGCTATATTCAGAACTAGCATAATTGATAACCTATAATTCAGTGACTTCCATCATTCAAGAGAGAAATAATTTTGATTTTTGTCACGTTTTATGTAGAAGACTATTCCTTTTTTCTTCATTATCTCATAATATATACCTGCGGATATTGCTGACATAAAAATGTAAGCACACGATTTTTAAGTATTTTCATTTGTTTATCATCTGCTAATTGTAATAGTTCAAAACAATTTTTTTGTGTTACATGATTCAGACATTTTTTTGTTAAAATATTTTTCAATTGAAATAATCCAAGTAAATCAGCTGCATTTAATAAATCACGAATTTCATCAATTGAAAATTCTCCAATACATATTTCAATTTCATTAGTATAAATATATTTTAAAATACGTTTAAGAATAATACCATTAACAAAATCTATTTGAATTTTATTCATTTGTTGATTCATAGAAATAAGTTCGGCAAATTTTTCACATGATGTACATAGTATAAGACGATGTACATGAAATTCTTGACCATCTGAAGAATAAATAATTATATCAGTAAATAGCTTTTGCATTGACATATGCCAAAATATATTGCCATTAGATAATTCTATCATAGAATTAGGATGATTATAAAATCCATTGGCATCACCACTTGATATATTCGAATGAAGAGGTTGTTCAAAGAATAGATTTTTAAGAATTTTCTTGTTATAAGACATAGATTGCCAATTATTAATTGTTGATGAACATTCATAGATAATTAATTTGATCGAAAACAAAATATTATTTGACGAAATAGAGAAGATTGTATCATGAGGTAAGATAATCAATGCTCGATTAAAATGTACTTGATGACGACCTTCAGTTTTTAATTGATTTAAAATACCATCATCAGCTACCTCAAATACTATTCTTTAAAGATGAAAAATTCTTGATGAGATTAATATATAAATAATTACCTTGATAGTTAGTTTCAAAGAGTGTTTGAGAAGATTGTTCATATTCATTTATTTTTAGAATTTCAAATGCACAATATGACTTAACATTTGACAATGATTCTTCTTCACTTGTTGTAATTGAATATTGTGGTAAAGTTTTTAATATATCATGATTTAATATCGGAATGTGAACTGTTTCTTTTGATGATATTACTTTCTCATCGTTTTCGTTCGTTGTTGTTATTGTTTGTTCAATATTTGATATTGGTTTTAGTAAAATTTCATTGAGTAATTGATTAAGAGCTTCTATATATGACAATGAAGTCTGATTTTGTTTGTTGTTTATCATATTTCGAAGCGTATTGAGTAAAGTTTGACGTGTATTTTCGTCATTTTTTGAAACTTCATTCAATGCACTATTATTACCTGCCTTTTCACAGCATTCATTATGATTGATAAAACAAAATGAATTTTTATTTTTTGATGCTCTGGGATAGAAGCGGATAATCCAATGCAAAAGTCCATTTTCACCAGTACAGCCAAATGGACTCGATTGTTGATAGAAATCTTGTTTTTGATTGTTTAAAGATTGAATATCGGATAAAAACCAACGATGAACAATAATTTGTTCAGAACATATTTTGTATAAATCTCTATTTGTTTCTTTTCTATTGTCTTTATTTTCTGTAGAATAATTGTTCGAATCACTTTTCTCTTGATCTTCACTAGAATTTGTTGATGTCGTACCACTTTCATCGGTCCACGATTGTGAATTGCTCATAGATGTATTAGAAAAAGATCATGATATTTTAATAACAAGAACGAAATATGTCATAAAAACAATTTAGAAAATAAGAAATAACTATGATATAATTTCAATACGAAACTTTCTTTTCTTTTGCATAGTTACAAATAAATTTCAATTAACCCAAACATAGAAAGAAAGAAACATATTGCAGAACTTTATATTTGTTTCTTGTTTGTAATACAGGAATGTGAGACAGGTGTGTCTAGATGTTTCGTGAATGCACGCAAGCGTAGGTTGTTTGTTTTTCTTGTATATATGTATGTGTTCGATGCACACTGGCAATTATCACCACGATGATATTTGCCGAAATGTTACCAGTGCATTGGTATATCTATGTATGTATGTATGCAATCGACAACCGTTTTGAATTACAAGAGAGAGAAAAAAAAAGAAAGGGCGATTTGGTAGCTCATTTTTTCGATCATCATTGATCTGCATCGATAATCATTTTTCTTAAATTTTTGTTTTGTTTCATTTTAATTGTATGGTTATGTATGTGTTTGCATTGAAAAGATCACGAGAGAAGTCGAGCAATCGGATGCCGATCTATCAATAATGGCGTCGTCAATGTCATGTCCTTTACCCATGACAAAAGAAATAGTTCTTTGTCGACTCACATCACCCACCAATCAAAGAATGTATATATAAACACATACGCCAATCTTGTCGTTCTTTCCGGTAGTATTGATGTGCTCTCTATACTCATCATCTATCTAGTTACAAATGTTCTTTATTCGATATGACTACAAAGATTGGGAGCATGATGAGAGAGAGAGAGAGAGAAAAAACAGCGAGCAAGAATGAGAGAAAGTTTCACCGACGTTGTCGTCGTGGGTGCCATATCATCATCATCACCATCACAATAACATTGCCTGAAGGTTTCATCTACCACCAGTTGCAACTAATCAGGCTACTTTTGCGTCTCGCGACTGTTGATCTCTATCTCGACATCTATTCTTTCATTCATCTTTCAACATATCTTATAGGATGGTATGAGTACTTTGCTTTATTTGTACATTTTGATCGATGCACTGATGATGAAGACGTAACCAACAGAATGAGAAAGAGAGAGTGAGACAACAACAGGTGTTACTGTCTGTTATATAGCACTATTAAGAAACAAAAAAAGTGTGCGTATGTTGTGCCTATTGTTAGTCGAAAGAAAGAGATACAAATTGCTCAAAATACATATAATGTCCGTTGTTCTAGAAACGATCAATGTGTGACGAAACAGAAGAAAATCTTGTTGAAGATCCTGATTCTGAAGATGAGACAACAGCAGTAACAATAGCAACAACAGAAACATCAATACCAACTAATACAACAGTCATGAAAACTGTTGTTAATGGTCGAAAATCTCTACGAACACCTAAATGTGCCCGATGTCGAAATCATGGTGTTGTCTCTTGCCTTAAAGTAAAAAATCCATTAGAGACAACAACAATCTTTTTTGGATTCTATTTTCTAGGGTCACAAAAAGTATTGCCGATGGCGTGATTGTACGTGTGCAAGTTGTTTATTAGTTGTGGAACGGCAACGTATTATGGCTGCGCAAGTAGCTCTACGCAGGTATATCATTTTATGTTGTTAATGAAATATAAAATACAATAGAAGAAAAGAGAAAATTATATCTTCAAAAACGTTATCATAAGTTTTCTTGTTTTTGGTATATATTTAGACAACAAGCAACAATAAATACAAATAAGACAACAACGATGACAAACAGTAATAAATATAGAAATTCAGCTTTATTTCTTGAACAAAAACGTCTTGCCGTACAAAAAAATTTAAGACAATTACAAGAAAGTTCAATATCACGAGATGTTATTAGAAGTAAAATAATTATTCTATTATATGTTCAATACATCTGATTGTTTTTGTTTTTATTTATTTTTTTTTTGAAAAAGATCTCAAAGCAAAAAGTCATAAGAATGAAAACAATGGAATTAATCGTTTTTCAGCAACCCCAATGCTAAATGATCGATTACGTAAACGTCGTTGTTTTGCTGATAAAGAATTGGATAACATTCCAGCAATATCATCAACACTTGAGACTATGGTGACAAACAGTGCTTTTCGTATGGCTAATCTATCTCGTTTTCGTTCACGAGATACATCATTGTCATCGTTTCCTTCCCAAAAATCAACACAAAAGAAATGGACTGATTTTTCTGTAGCAGCTATCATTGGCCAGAGTTAATCTATTTTATACTGTATTATTATATATGTATATCTTTCGAAGAAAAGAAAGAGCTATTTTTTGTGTTTATTTCTTGTATTTGAAAAAAAACAAAAATCACAATCATTAGTGAGATCATTAGTATAAAGAATTGTGAATTTCATATTCTCAGATTATAAATTAATCTATCATTTTGATCAACAATCTTAAAACTATTTTCATTCAAAATATTACAATATGATGCACTGTAATATTAAATATTATTTAATAATGATAGATCACATTACCGATATCATTGAATAAGGAAAACTGTGTTTCATTCATATCGGATTTTTTGTTTTAACAAGGAAAAATGAAATAACTTTCGACAGTTATAGCTGATATAGTAGACTCTAGTGAGATGTAAAAAATCTCAAAAGAATAAGTTCTCTTAGACCTTCTATATCAGAGTTGTAGGCATTTTATAGGAATTTCAGCCTCCGACTTGATATATATAAAGACGTTGCATGATAATATTATATTTTGAACTGAAATAATAGAATCTCATAAACAGAAAATTCTAGCATCTTTTGTGAAATATGAGTGGTTTTGGGGACTTTGATATGTCAGAAAGAAAATATCCTTTTGAGCTGGAATTTTCAGAACATTCTAGCACTAAATAGATCTCTTCATGGGCAAAATCTCAGGTCAAAATATCATCGTTAGATTTGTTGATATATATACCAAGCCAGAGGTTACAGTTTCTGTAAAATGTCTATAACTCTGAATAGAAGTTCTAAGGGTATTCATTCTTTTGATGTATCTTATCTGTTACTGGAGTCTATCTCAAGTACAAAGTCCGAAGTCAAAAGAGGTGGATCAGTTGAAAACATTCCCTTGTCAATGAAACTTTTTTCGAAAATTCTTATAACAAGATTTGTGTATAAAAAATAGACAAGTTTTTACTGTAATTAGAATTGTTAGTCGAATGCATATGCATGATTTTGAAACGTTTGTGTGAAGATTGATACTTCAATATTCAACGTAGATTAAGAGAGATTTTTAGACATTTATTATTTGAATTGTATCTAGAAACATATGTGGCACGCAAACCAATATAGCAATGGCATTAATAGCCCTCTTTGCTATGCATCATTGACTACATCTTTTAGAATTATGTGTATACATAAATAGAATAGATTCTTCTTCATAACCTTATTCACTGTTCACGACATTTGTTGTATTATCAAAGTAGTAATGGGATACTTTGCATAGACAACTTTTGCTTCTATTTCATGTGAATTTATCTGACAATTTATATTCTGTGTAAGACAGGAAAACTTATTGTATTCCATCAACATTTCAAGGTTATTTCTTTGAAAAAAAATTAAGTTTCATATGATTTGATATTGTTTATATATACAACGCTGAATAAATATGTCAATGTTTTCTAACTTCACTGTATATTTCAAATTTCTTTTTTTGTAGGAATATTGATTGTATGATTATAGATATGAAATCGAATTTTTCGAATTCGTACAAAACGAAATGTCTCCATTTATGTCAATATTATGTGTTGATGCCAGAATGCATACCATCCTTTGTCCGATGATTTTTCATAAGAAATATACTAATGAAGGTTATTGTTATTGATAGAAAATAATATGATAGAAACATATGGCAAAATGATGTTACTCCTGAACATGATAAAAAGAATCACATGTGTACGTTCCTTTCTTGTTATGATCAATACTATTTGGAAGGATACGAGTTAGATTTGATGTACATGCCAGTTAAATAGATTATTTCAACAAGAATAAAATAATCGAATACACCTATCGTTTATTTTCTATTTACATTCAAAATATATTCCTTTACTTATAGTGAATAAAGTTTCCTCTATCTATTGCACATATGACGCTATAGCTATAAGGTTAGATAAATTAAACTTGTCTCGGTTTGCTTCTAAACGGTATGAAACGAATTTTTATTTAAAGCGCAGATCCAGATTTCAATTCAAAATGATAATGAAATAACTAAAGTAGTTAAATGTGGCATCGTAACGATAAAATAATAATGCATGTGATTGAAAAGTAAGACTCGTCTAGAAGGTAAGAGTGTTCAAGACGTCGAGAGATTATATTCAATGTAAATTATTGATAAGTACCAGTTTGATGATTACATGAATAAACTGAAACATGTTATTCGTTTTATAACGTAATCGATATACTCAAATATATCAAAACACTTGATATGCTCGGTGGCGAATAACTTTGGATACAGCAAGAATAGACTTTTCAACAAGACAATGATCCAATGTATAGCTCAATACTTCTAAAAAACAACTCGTATAATATACTATAAAGATAATGTTTTGATCGAGAGTTAGAAGTGAGCAGGCAGGTTTATTTTTTGGCAATTTTAAGGGCGCTGAAACTAGTCTATTTTGCTTGTTTTTTTAGATTTTTCATGGTTTTAAATATCCAAACGTATGAACTTCAAAGTCTCCAACTGACAAATTTCTAGTCATCATGAAAATTCTAGCTGTAAATATTGCCCACATGAGTTCTCATTGCACGATAAAGGTTGCAGTTCATGATAAATGAACTAATTATGAAGACGAAAAATTAGCCAACCATCAGAAATTAAAGTTCATCTAAAGTAAAGATGTTTCACTTCGAAATTTCGAGTTCTTTTTGCTGAACTACTTTTAAACAATTGTCAACAATTCTAAATCGGTTAGTTGTTTCAAGTCGATTCTTTCGATACAAAAATATGAGAAAAGATTCCATTCTATTAAGAAAATTATGCTAACCGATAGGGTCATACAACTGTGAGAATACCTGCGCATTAAGAAACCCGAAATATATGAAGTTTAGTACAAATTCATATTTTTCAGACAGTAGTATCCGTCTATGAATTGAGAAGTCTTTAGTTATTTTGAGTAATGATTTCAAATAAGACTAGATAAAACTTATCAATTCTTATAAAGAAATGATATCTTAACTAAGAAAAGTCAGGCAAAACATGTCACAGATGTCGTTCAACACCAGGCGTTATTAATTACTAGATGAAATCCTTTGAAAGAGTTTTTCATTTGTTCTTAACATTAGAGTACATAGAATGTAACACATTCAAATCAAAGTTGTAATTATTAGAAACTGCAAGAGTTATATGAGTTTCACATTATATGTCTTCGTGACACTGTAATAATAAGATTTTCTCGAAATAACTAGTTGGTTTATTGATACATTAAACGGATAGGTTTTTCGCCGACCGGTTCCGTCAAAAAAGAACCGAACCAATTTCAAGTTTGCTATGACCTCTCTTGAATTTTGATATATATGTGACAGAGAACTAATCATCATTACTTCATATTAAAGAATCAACAATGAAGTCCACTAATATGTAAGAATTGTTGAAACAAAAATCAAAGAAAGACATCATTTACATGCAAGGAAACTGCCTATGCCAAGATCACAACGACTATGTTACATTTTGTCCAAATGTTCATATTTATCGTATGTGTAAGCGATAATAAATGTTGATTCTAAATGTGAGTGTGCTTTTGATGTATTATGATAACAAAATATTGTTGGCTACAGTCATTTGTGTATGTTGCTGCTTAGTGATACTAATTATCTTTTTATAAGGTACAATTCGTACCTTTTTGCTTGAAAACGAATTATTATTAATTTTTCTTTTGGATTGATCATTATTGCTGCAGATGTTAAATAAATTATTTGTTCAAAAAAATCCTAATGCAATTTTTTCAGATGTAAATACTCAATAAAACGTGTATTCATTTCCGTATCATGCCATCAGTTTTCTAAAAGTAATATCTTTGAAGTCTGTAGGAAACGACATAGGAATCTCTTTAAATGTTGATACATAATTTTCAAGTGAAAGATTTATAAGAAATTAGATTTCACTAGTAAATGATCACTATTAAGATGCCCTAAAAGTTTTCTGAGGATATTACTGGTGAAAAATTTGAAAGTTTTCTTTTTCATGAAAATTTTCTTGAAAAAACTAATTAGTAGATGAACCATTCAATGACATGTCTTTCGAGTTAAAGATAAATGAATGTAAAACAATATTAGATTTATAAATTAGTCAGACTATAACCATTTGATAATTTTGGTTTTATATAATAGAATCTATAAACTTGAGAATGATCGTCAACTATAGTTGTTAATTTTGCATTCTTATAGAGATGATACTAAGTTATATAAAGCCATAAATATAATGACATGATTTTTATTTACGAGAAGAATCAATAACAATATAAAAAACTATGATACATTACTAGAATGTACATTATTTCGGTTAGTATTCATCGGAGTAACAACTGCAGTATAAGGAGGTGGTGGTTGTTCAATAGGTATTGACCAACATATTTGAGGATAGTCTAGTTGATGATGATGAGGTTGAGCTAAAACAACAACTTGCATAGGAAGTGGTGCAATATGTCGATGAATATGATTTAAACGTACACAATACGCCACTATAAATAGAAGTGTGGTTACGACAGCTAAACCAATGAATGCAGAATATGAAGCAGAAGAAAACATATTACATCAATTTATGTATACGTTTTAGATGAGCAACATTTATAACCTAATGAAATCTTTAGTTGAGTTGACGATGCTGAGTTACAAGGATAAAAAGAAGAAAAAAAACGAGAGGAAGAGAGAGCAAAGAAAATCCTTTTTTTTTTACTTTTCTTTAATAACACCGCTCGGCGGATGAGCATAGAAATTTCCTACTCGTAGAAACTTTTGCGCACGATTTATTCATCAGCTCTGATGACATATTATTATCGGCTAACACTAACTCTACTTAGTGTGAAAAAAGAAGAAAAAAAAAATTATCTATTTTATAATATCTATCTCAAGTAAAAAGTTTTCTCTTCTTTTCTGAGAGAAATTTCAGAAAACTTATTTACGGAGTCTAATACTAACATCCAAACATTCATTATAGTTCAAATGTTCAACAATCGTTCATTGGTAAAAAAATTCAAAGAAAACAAATTTGAAGTGGAAAGTTTTTTTTCATATTAAAAAGAACTATTGTTTGTATATTTGCTATAATTTTTCTAACAATTATTGCAAAGTATTTTTATTTAACCAATTGTTACTCTCAAAACTTGACAGTATAAAATGACCTAGACAATAAAGAAGATTATTTGTTTAATAAAGAATGTTTGTATGTCTTTGTCGCTTTGCATCGGATCAAAACAATCGCATTGTGTCATGTAGAAGAAAGACAGATTAAGAACTTATTTCTCTTCTTTTATGCATATTAAATCAGATCTAATCAACCTTGTCATATTATGTTTTATTCTTAATATGACTAAGTTGATTGAAAATAATGTAGAAACCTTCAATTCACTTAATAATGATTGATTATGACTTAGAGTATTTGTTAAGATTAAAAATACAAGTATTAAGTCAGCAGAGCTATTTTGAACACCGAAGATATATGATCTTAAAAGGCAAATTGAAATGTGATATACACAGAATAGACTTTTAGCTAATATTTCATCATTGCTGACGTTTAATATAATCTAAAATGTTCTCGTCAAGATTTAAACTTTCTCCAACGAATCATGGAGAATTGAATAATACTATAGTTTGTATCTTAAAAAGTAGTATGTTTTGCATTGACTTCAAACTACTTCAAACGTAATTATCGTTTGTCCATGATTTCATATCATGCATTAATGCACTGAGAAATTTGATAATAAACATTCGACTCTTTCCTGTTGAACAGGAGAATTAATTTTTTTAATAGTTTTCTTTCATCGACAAACTTTTCTTCTATTGTTTGGGAAAAATATAAAAAAGAAATGGTCATCAGTCATCAAATCATATAATAATAGAAGCAAAAAGAGACAATGACATATATATGTTGACAAGACACTGAAAGCCCTAAAGCATTGAATGTGTCATGTATATAACTGAAGAAATAAGGGAGACAAAAATACGAGACAGCCGTATTTACAATCATACGTGATTCCCGATATGAAGAAAAAAAAGTGAACATATCTAAGTTTACCAAATGAAAGAAAAAAAAGAAAACAAATAAAGAACGGATAAACATACAAGCATCTGCATAGAAAGATCATCCCTGAAGAAGATAATCAAGAACGAAATAAAAAGAAGAAAAGAAAGAAACACGTCACCGAGTTCTTAAAGAACCGGACACGAAAAATAATAAAGGTAACTGAAGATATCAATCAGTCACAACAACAACAGTTGTATTTGTTGAACATTCTTCATCTTGTTCTTCTTGCTGCTGTTGATGATGATTATTTGTAATACGTACATGAAGATCAGTATATATCTGTTCAATATATTGCTTTAACATCATATCTCGTGTATCTGAACTGTGCGTAACCTTTACAAAAAAAAAAAAATAATTAAAGAAATAAAAATAATTCTACCGAATTTTGCGGCCTATTCACAAACAAAATACCATATATGTGGTTTTGTAGAGCAAGTTCTAACATGTTGAATGGTATATAAGAAATCAAGGTTTATGGAAGCTTTTATATGCTAAGAGTAGATGCACTGATTCTAATGCTTAGGAGAATACTATAGGGTACTCATAAATATTGTAATCCATCGGATATTCTACGACAAACTTATACAAGCTTTCTTACATGCAATTCGAAACAGTTATAGGTGTTCTTCGGTTTTCCATAATCAATAGATTTCATTATTGCTTTCTTCATACCTAAAATTGGTGTCCTTTCTTAGGTCTAGGTTATTTCTTGATTACTTGACATTTCAGTGTGTTCAACTTCGTGACACGCAACAAGTGGGGCACATATGAGACTTTCTCAAACATAGTGCATAACCAAGTTCTACATGTTTTACACAGAATATGCTCTAGAACAACAGAAATTCATTATGAGCTAGTAAAAATGTCGCCTGGAATAGATTATTTTCCTATGTAAACGACGCCAATATATTGATGATGTTTTAACAAAACTCAATGGTCCTATTAAAACTTTACGTACAAATAGTCAATACAGCATCTCGGATTAACTAAAATAAATAACTCTTTGAGAAACGGAAAAATGTTTTTTGATCTTCAGACCCCTAAAGGAAAGTACAGGTATCGGGTTGTAGAAAGGAATTCTGTTGTGTTTATTATTGTTTTTTCAAATTTTTAGTCCGAGTATTCATATTTGATTTTTGTATGAAGCTATACAATAATCTATACCTATCTTATGTTCATTTCAAAAAATAAATTTGTTCATATTCTTCTACTCACTCTCAAGGTCTAGAAGCCAAAAGAAAGCTGCTTCCATTTATGAAGGAGTTATTTATATCAGTGCATCAAAGATACTATGCTAATTATTTTATTTGTACATACGAATTTTAAATAGGGCTGCTAAGTATTGTTAAAATGTTGTCAATATACTGTCCCTACGTTTAGGAAAATAATCTATTGTAGGCGATAATCTTACAAGTTCACAATGACTTCCTGCTGCTCTGAAACAATGTTATATGTAAAACATGTAGAGCTTGGTAGTATGCTATATTTGAGAAAGTTTCACACTGGTACTCACTGGTTATGTGGAAGACAGTTAAATACAATAGACTATCATATAACCAAGAAATAATCTAGATCTAAGAAAAGGACCATTTTTAAGAGTGAAGTAAGCAATGGTGAAAAGTATTGATTATAGAAAATTGAAGAACACCTATAACTGTGTATCGAATTGCATTTATAAAAATATTTCTAAAAGTTTATCATAAAATATTCCATAGATTACAAAGTCTATGAACACCCTATAATATTCCCTAAGCGTTATAACCAGTATATCTACCCATAGCACATCAAAATTTTCATAAATCTTGATTTCTAATATACCATTCAATGTGCCGCAATTCATTCTACAAAACCACAAATAAAGCATTCTGATTGGACACGAGCAAGGGGTAAATAGCTGATTCTTGATTAGGGTTGATTAGAAATGATTAGGGAGATGATTATCTTGAAAGCTAATCATCTTCCTAATCATTTCTAATCAAGTCTAATCAACCCTAATCAAGAATCAGCTGTTTTCACCTTGGACACGATCCATCAAATTCGGCGGGATGCTTTATTTACTGATGAATAGAGATTTTCTAATTTATTAAGATGTTTATGAAGATCGTCAACAAGATGATTGATAACTGGCATACGATGATCATTCATAATTGAATCACTAAAATGAAATATTTTAAATAAGACAAAAAAAAGAACCATAACAAGAATTTTATTTTGTAATTTACTCTTGTTTAGTATCATTGATTGTTGTTTCGGATAAGCATGGTGATGGAATTTTATGTGTTTGTTTTATTTGTCTATAATCTGGTATTGATATACTTCGTCGTACTTTCATGTCTTTTTGATTATTATTATTATTATTATTATTATTATCATTTAATGTACATGCTTGTAAGTCACTTGTTGTTTCTAATGAATCTGAACTTTCAATTGAACATGTACTTGATGAACGTTTTGTTGGTTTATTTGGTGATGATGGTATATCTTGTAAAAGTAATGGCTTTAAACCAAGTACAACTGTTCGATAAAAACAATCTTGTGCCCATTTTGGCATAAGATCATTTGTTGTATTATCTAATTCACGTAATGGTAGAACAGATTCTTGCAATGAAGATGATGATGTAGGATGAATATATTGTTTTATCTCATGATTTTCTTTGGTTTGATTAGTTTTTGTTGGTGATGAAGTATTTGATGATGCTGATGATGAAGATGATGATGACGATTGTATAGTAGATGCTGTCGGTAAATTAGGTGGACGTCGCGTAACACGAGAGATTTTTACTCGACGAAACGTTGTAGTTTTTGTTTGTTGCATTGTTGTAGAAGGAAGAATAAGATTTTGAGTTGAACGAGATTTCGTCATATTTTTACTTGATGATATCGAACGAGTATCTAATGAAGCAACAGATGGCATACGGCGCGTTTGAGAATTCATCACTAGTGATGTAGTAGACGATGACGGTACAAACATAGGCACTGATGGTGGTATTGATGATGTTATACCTTCTCGAAGTTTACTCATTGAACTTGATGTATGTGCTGCGTAAGATGGTAAATATGAATGTGACGATGATGATGATGTTGTATCACCAGTAGCATTGTTAAGAGAAAGAGTTGATGAACGAAAACGATCTTCCGATTGAGCTCGATTACCTAAGTTAGAATAAAAACAAATAATGTTCAATACTTTCAGTTTCTTGAATAAAGACCAATGTCACATGTATATCACAAAAGTATAGGCATACAGATAGAATCAAAAAAACTTTTAGCACTGTGAATCAGTCTTTTCCTATTACCCACTAGAATGGGGAGATCTCAGAGGAAACAATTGCACCATAATTGCCTGGATGGTGCATCGTTTATGGCTATAGCTCTCTAGTTAGAAGACCAATCTGATGCAGCATTTGCACGCTCAACTGCTTGAATTCCTTATACCTACTAACTAACCACAGAAGCAGGTGAATGTTACAACGTAGTCCATAAGTTATCGAAAGGGTGATCTAAGACAAACAATCACTAGTGATTTGTCCAGGATCATTACATGATTGGTTGTACTGGAGTTTGAGCGCAGTACCTTGCAAGACGAAAACAGCAGTGACTTCAGTCTTGAAGTCTTCGAGCTATAGCTTTTAATATATGTTGAAGAATCATGAAGTCTTGAGGTCTGTGACTCACTCTCGGCATTTGGTTGATACCTGTCGAACAACGCAATTACTCAGCCGTGGCGGCCAATAAACTCGAAATGACTGCTTAGTGCAAGTCATTTATCCTTGAATATTCTTCTTCTTCCATGCACACTTATACATGATCTAGTCACATTCATATCTATGGATTTCTCTTGCCTTTTTACTTAGTTATGACCACAAACTTACCACGAGTCTTTCGTGTTGTTGATGATTTTGGTGGTGCTATTTTTGGTTCAATAGTATTCATTGTTTGGGATCGTCCGTTTTTATTTGTTCGCATAGATATAGAAACATCTTCTTGAGTTGTATTCACTGAGGTTGATAACGTATCAGTGGTTCTTAAAAAGAGCAAAAGAATTTTTTATTAAAATAATAATATTCTTTTTTTGTCTCTTACGTTATTTCTTTTGATACAGAACGAAAACGAGACGAAACACTCTTTCGTCGTTGAACTTGACGTGTTGAAATTTCTTCATCAAGTACTGTATTTATTGTTGAATGTTCATGATCATAATTTTCAGTAAAAAATGAATTTGTTTTTCCATTTGAACTATCTGTATTAGCTGTTGTTGGATCATCATCTAATAAAATTAATTTATAGTGTTTTTATTTTAATAAACAAAAACAAAAACAAAAACACAGACGAACCTTCATCGAGAAAAACTGATTCATCATCTTGTGAACTTGCCGAACGAATCATTTTATCAGATGAACTAAATAAAAATTCGTTTATTATTTAATTAATAAAAAATAATATTTACTCTTCATTGATAATATCTGGTAATGGTGGACGAGTTAATTTCGATTCAAATGGCTACAAAAAAAAAACAATAATTACTATTTGAAAAATATTTAGAGTTTATAAAATACCGGTAAACGAGGTTCAGCAGTGGCCCATAAACTTCGCTGACGTTTTGTCTGTGGTTGATGTTCTTCAATAATACTCGGTGTCTGCATGAAAAGAAAACAGATTTTACTTTCAACAAAATAATTAATTAAAATTCAACCTGTGAAATCGTTTCTTCGACTTCAGTTCTAAAACATAAAAAATATTTTAATAAAAAACAAGAAAGTTAAACAAAACTTACATTTCAAGTTCATTTGATTTCGCTAATGGTACTGATGGTAATCGACAAGTTGTTGGTACAATAGCCAATTCAGCAATATTCCAGACAAAAATACAACTAAAATTTCCATTCAACAATATAAAATCAATCGTAAAATTTCAAATAGTGTCCTGCAATTAAGACGAATACCCAGCATCCGGCCCGGTTCGAAGTATGAGTCCAGATCCGGTTGCGAAAAGTTCTATCCATGCAGGACACTAGTATCGAATCAATCTTACCTATCACCCGAAATCGTATATAAATGATGTCCGTCATGACTAAATTTTATATCAGTAACTATTTCACTATGACCGCAAAGTGATGCAACACATTCTGTTGTTACTGTATCCCAAATATAAACACATTTATTTGAACATGATGTTGCTAAATATCTCCCTGATGTATCAATATCGATTTTAATTAAATAACCTGTGTCATCACTCATTGAACCTTTACAAGTTCGAACTCGTTTACCATCTTGAGTATTATAAACTCTAAAAAAGAACTCAAATAAAAAAACAATTCTATAGAAAAAGAAAATTACCTTATCATTCGATCCTGACAAGCAGTATTGACAAGTTCACGTGAATGATCAATAGCTAAATCATAAAATGTTTGTTTCTCAACGATATTATTCGAACGAATACATTGATATTTTCCGTTTTCATTCTATGAAATAAACTCTATCAAAACAATATTCTTAATAAAAACAAACTTTTACTTTTGATATTGATCGAAATATTAGTGATTTATCAGCACTACATGTTATTAACTGTAGATTCGAAGTAACGGATGAAAATGTAAAACGAACAGCTGTTATAGCTGCTGAATGATCATCTAATGTTGCAACTAATTGATAATCTTTGGATGCATCAAATATATGAACAAAACGATCACGACTGCTTGATGCCAAAAAAGTGACATCTTTATTTCAAAAACAAAAAGTTCAATAAAATTTCATTTTAATTAAATAATGAATACAAACTCATACCAGATGATTGTCCATAATCTACACTAAGTACTTCACTATCATGTGCTTCAACAAGTGCAATTTGTTTGAATGTTTGCATATCAAATATGCGAATATTTCCATTACGATCACCAATAGCTAATGATAAACCATCGGGAGCCATTTTCATGCAACGACCACCGACTTTTGGGACAAATTCAGGTCGTTCTAAAAAGAAAGAAAATTTTCTCATCTAATAAAAATCATTGATATAACATGTGAAAAAAAACAAAAAAGAAATGTTCTGATTTCTATAATCACGACTAGAGATGTCCTGATACTTTCGGGAAATATCTAATAAACAAGAGTCAACACATAGCCTATTTGTTTTTTTTTTATTTGAAAAGCATGTCAACATGCAAAGCCCTTTTTTATTGCTTAATTTTTATACGAAGAAAAAAGATAATAAGTTCCATATCTTGAAAAATTCTCACAAAATGGTTAATTGTTTATAGAAGTGCTTTTTTAGATAATAATAGCAAAGCTTAATTCAGAAACTGGATACTATAGTTTCACATGCTCTTTAAAACAAAAAAAAATCTAATTGACTACAGTGAAGTTCCTTGAATAACTCTGTGATTCACGATCAGACAAGTATATTTTCAAGTAGAAGGTGACAGAAGCCCGCGAAGAGAACTTCCTCAGGTGCTTCTTTGAATTTCAATGATTTTTAGTCTATAGATAGTAAAATACTTTGATAAAATGCAAAAGCATTTGAGATCTAACTAAGCTATCGAATTTCGATCTAAAGCTTGACACATACAGAGAACTCAACTAGACTAGTTTCCATAAAAAATATTCTGAATTTTTTAACAAAGCTTCTTTGAGATATGAAGCTTTTAAAAGCTGTATGTTTTATACATTATTCATGGGAGAAGGTATACATATTAACAGTTTAATATGTTGAAGGGACTATGTTCAAAAGACCTACATTTTTTGTGGAAGTTAATCTAGTTAAATTCTCTATATGTGCAAAGTTTCAATTCAAAATTTGAAAATACAATTTTTTCGAAAACTTAGCGCTTCTAAAAAGTAGACATTCAAAATTCGATAGCTTAATGAAATCTCAATAGAAATAGAAATCCTATTAGAGTTTTTATTAGAACGCTATGTAGTATTTATAAGCAAAATATCATTGAAATCGAAAGGGAACATCTGAGAACGTTCTCTCATCAACCGATTGACTAGCATATCTCCTCATGACTTCTGAGGTCCAATTTTCACAGCTTAATTAATTTTCAATTTATCGAAGAAAGAGTCCTAAGACTAATAATCATCTTCGACGAATACACTCGTAAGATGAATATTGTAGTTTCGATTTATTTTCAAAAAAAAAAAATTCCTAACCTTGAATTGTTTGACTATCACATAATTTTGAATAATCCTCATCTAAATAGACTACTTTCATTAATTGTCTACTAAATATATTTGCAGCTGGTGATGGAGCAAAATATGAATCAGCTTCACCATTATTTAATGACCAAAAACGTATAGTATTATCCGATGAACATGTTATACATGTTAAATGTCGAAGAATTGAAGGTGATGTACTTGTTCGAGAATATGTCTAAAGAAAAGTTCATTCTTTTTTTAATAGGAAAAGAAAAGAAAATTAATTAATCTTACTTCAATTCCCCAACCACATCCTGAATGATACATATAAGAATCACGTTTTTTTATTGATCGTTCATTTTTTATATCCCAAATATAAAAACTATGATCATTATAAAAACATGTTAACTAAAATAAAAAGGTAAAACTTATTCAAAACAAGAGTCAATAGAATAAAACAAACGCACTCACCACTGACTTATCTTCATCTAAACAAACAGCAATTGTATCCGGAAAACACATATTCTGTTGTTGAGAATATGTCATTTGACTACAGATCAAAGAATTAAAATCACAAAATAAAAACAAAATAAAAATTTCATACTCAATTGATGTTATAAAACCAATATCAACACCCAAATAATGTGGTAAAGGTATTGACATAACATACTCAAGAGTTTGTGGTGAAAATATATAAACAGCACCTTTAGCACATCCAACAACAAGATATACATCACCAATAGCTAAACAATTTGCCTTTTCCTGATGAAAAAAGAAAATTATTATACAGTTCGCTTTATCTTTTTCTTTTTCAAAAATTATTTATTACTTGAAGATCACGTTCACCTCGCAATTGTCGATGTTCATCAAATTGACAAATAAGTCCATTTGCAGTTATGACATAAGTCATACCAGCACAATCACCACGTCCACAAACAACATCAGTAAAAAGATTATCTTTACGTTCAGCTAAGATCGCATAACGACCACGTAATGGTACAACTTCAAGCTATTAGCAACAAGAAACATACTACATTTATAGTAGTAGACAAAAATCTTCGTCTTAGAAGATCTTAGCCATTATAAATGTTAGAGGTTTGAAAATTTTTGTGCACATGCTTGATCAAGAGTATGTAGGTCAGAGACACAATTCTGTTTTGATGACCAAATTACAAAAAGAGAATTATAATGAATAACATCTTTTTTCGAATCAAGTTTTTTTTAACTTGGTAAGAATTTCTAAAGGTTTCAGCTCCATTCACTAAATTACTACTGTGTTCTCATTTCAAACGAACATCAGATGATTTTTCTTCACAGCAACAGTCACATTGCTACAGAAGATTGATCAACTTCAATGAAATTAGTTACGTGGACAGTTGAGATAAAACGTTGCATAATACACCATTAGCTGAGCTATAAAGTTCAAAGATTCCATACATTGTTATCTATAATAATTCTCTTTCTTTTTAAAGGACCTCTAATCTGGATGTTAAAATCAAAATTTTTTCAACTTTTGCTTCTTCATCACTAATATACCTTCGAAATGTCGTCTGTCAAATGCCATGTAAATGAGAACTCTTTATTGTTAGTTGATACTTTCATTAAACTCAACTCTCGAAATCACTAGCAAAGAAACTCATGCTACGATTATTCTTTGTACGCAAAATTCTCCAAATGATAATTTTTAAAGTTACTCAGATCATTGGCTATGAACTTTTAGCACCGTTGAACACGATCAGTTTTCAATCACTTTAGTTGCAGAGAAAAAAAGTACTAGTAATACACGCAGGAAATTTTGTTTTGCGTTTTTCTCAAAATCAACTTTTGAACAAAAAAAAAACGCAATCTTCATACCTTTTTCTCGCACACAATACCTCTGATCGGACTGAACTTTTTTTTCTATCAGTGTTTTAGTCAAACTGGCGTTCGTTTTTTTTCTCTGTTCAAAATGTTGTTTCTACAAAACTCAGCAACTCTTAAAAAGCTAGTGACATCGGAAAAAAATACGTTTTTTGATAGTGCCTCTTGTATTCTGTTCCGCCTACGCTCTACGAACGATATTTTCGAAAGAAACAAAAGTGACGCACCCAATTTTGATTCTAATTGTCATAAAAAGATTGTAGCTCAAAAAAAATGAACTATAGAGTTGTGCGGAATGAGAAAACTTCTAGTCGCTTTTGGGCTTTGCGCTCTTCCCATATCTCACTGAAGAAAGCGTCCGGAAATTTCGAGTCTATCACAACTTTTGCTCTATTTACCGACATCTATTTGCTTTGAAAATTTCATCATTTCTCGTCAGGCAGCTCTCGAGAAACTGTGAAAAGGGAATTCACTAAAGTAATCGAAGCAGAATTATGTCCCTGACCTACACTCTTGACAAAATACGTGTACACAAATTTTCAGTTCTCTAGCATTCATAATGACAGAAACCTTGTAGATCATAGATTTTTATGTACTACTATATTTTTAATCAAATAAAAAACAAAACCCATCATACCGATGCTGTTGATATTAAATACCAAAATTTTACATGACGATTTCCAACAGTTACAAAATAACTTCCATCTTCAGCAAAGGCAATACGACGAATCTAAAATTAATAAATTGAAGATTTGAACTTAACAAAGCATGCTCTTACAGAACATGTACATTTATTTGAAGCAAGTTTTTTCTTTTCTTGCCAACTCCATACATATATATTTCCATCATGTAAAGAACCAATGGAAACTAAACGATCAACATTTGGTGAAAAACACTAAAAGAAAAAAAAAATTAAATTATTTATCCTCTTATGTTCTTTTTTGCTAGAAGAAACAATCAATTATCGGAAAGCTTTCTACTCAAAAAAATGCACAAAGAGAAGAAATAAACCATATTGATCTGTATTACGTAACAATGAAAATCTACTTACTACAGAATCAATAGCAAATTTATGATCGCCCAATTCGATACAAACAGTTTTATCACCAGTTAAATCCCAAACACGTACTTTAGGATCATGTCCACACTAGAGATATCAACAAAAGAATTTTCTTTTTTTCATATTAAAAAAAATGAAGTATTTACTTCGCCTGTTGCTAAATATCGACCGTCTGGTGAAAGTGATAATGATGTAATAGCTTTACGAGCTGTATTGATAATAAAATCTTGTTTTTGTGTGTTTATATCATAAAGAACAGCAGTAGAACTGGAAATATATATATATATAGATAATTAGTTCATTTCATTAAGTAAATATAATTTTACCCAGCAGCATATGCTATTGTTGAATGATCTTGACCAACAACTGAGTTTGAAATTGATGTAAAACCAAGGACATGTTCAAGATTAACTTGAAACTAAAAGAAACTATTATCAATATTATATAATGTGCTAATGAAATATCATACTCGAGATATACTTGATGATATATCCGATCGTTGTGCTTTACGTTTAAGGGCTGAATATGATGTCATATTCCCAAGATGCGTTTGTCTACGACGATTTATATAAAGTGGAGATGAAGATTGTGTATTTTGTGCAAATAAGGCAATATTGCCAGTTGTCAAAGGTGTTGAATGTTGATAACATTCACTAGTTCGTTTATTGGTCAATCGATTTTCGTCTATATCAGTGATACATCAAGAAAATGAAGTCATGATAAGAAAATAACATGATAAGGATATATTACACATATAATAGAATAAAGCAAACGAAGCTGTTACCTGTTAACCTCATATAGCAGCACACACCCTTGAAACTTAGTCACTTATTTTTTTATAAAATAAAAGTGTACATAAACCGTGCAAACAAAACGTAATCGTACAAATATATATACATATGTGTACACACCAACTAATCATTATCCTCAAGTATACAATCATTCATTTTTTTTCTTTCTCGGTTGCTATTTATATATTGGTTGCTATAGGATGATGAGATCGAGACCATGTGGCATCGGCACTACTATCATCGATCAAAAGCAATACAAAGGAGCTAAACTAATCTTTTCTATAGAAAAATCGTCACTATTAATTAAGAGATTATCACTAACATATAAACAATAATGATGGAAAAAACAATGAGGCATACTCCTTGTATGAACATCGATGCTGTAGTGATGACCCATGAAATTTTCTGTAATCTGATAGTTTAATGAGAGAAAGATTAAAACACTATTGGAATATGAATATATTTAATAAAGAATTTATACCGTTTCTTAATGTTGAAGATTTAATTAAACGTTTAACTTTAATTGCTTTATTTAATTTAAGTATTGAAGATCTTGTTGCCAATCGATAATGATGTGATGTTGATATTGATATTGATGTTGACTGTTGACGAGTTTCATATTTTTTATGATGCATCGAACGACAACAACAATAACGATGGGCACAACATGTGAAGAAAATAAAGTTGGCAGAAATAGAATAGGAGAAGAAGAACTAACTAACTGACTGACTGACTGACTAACAGACAGACACTATCGACAGAAATATAACAAGCTCGAATCTAGAGAGAAAGAAAAATATATATAAATGAAAAATGTCAAAGTAAGCGAACAATGGATGTGAATGACGATATCGTAGGCGAGTGTTAAATGGCACGTTCAAATTTAATTCACAATCAAGTGAACTTTTTTTTTTTTCTTTTAAAAGCGTACGAGAGCGACATATTTGTTTAGTGAATGCTTATAAAAATGTGGATCGATCACAAACCCATATACAATCATAAATAATCAGTATGTTATTGCTTTTTTATGTGTCGAAAAAAAAACCGACATTTAATTATCTTTTATGTCCGTGTAGAAGTAAAAGAAAAGTAATACTAAGACATTACCAACATATTTAGTTCATTAACTCCATATGGTTAGAACAATGAATATCAGCTGTCGAGATTAGTATGAACTTTATTCTTGTCTTTCGTTTCGCATCCATGCAAATTTCAAACGATGAGAATAATGTATCAAGTAACACTCACCTATACAACGATGCATAAATCCATTAGTATTCTTGAAGCAATAGGCAGAAAAAGAGATCGGTGGTCGATTCGATAAATAACCAGAAGGCGATAGACTATCATCAGCTGTTGTCATATTTTTGAATATCGACAGAAATAATTTTTAGAATAATTCACTAAGTCGTTTTTATTTTTTCACCTGACACGTTTTACTGTCAAAACGTTTATTTTTTATTAATCCAAATAGTTCTGCCGTGCGATAGGGATGCCGTAGTTGCGTGAAGATATCATTACCATCACGTACCTTTTTTTCTTCTCTCTTACTCTTTCTTCTTTTTCTCCTTTCCTTTTTTTTGTGTTCATCGCCAACATTGTTGTTGCTGAACGCGATGATGTATAGTGAACCTATATATATATGTATGAGTATATGTTCAAGTGTGTTCCTTTTGTGCGACTCTATGTCACACAGGGATTCACGTTATACATATATGTACATACACAAAAAGAAATAACATCGTTATATGTATAGTTGAACACTTTTCTTCTCTGCCTTTAATCATCAAGAATGGACAGTGGGTAAAAAAAGTAATGAATGTGGAGGTTGATGAAAAGGGACAGGACGGATGAACTTAAATGTTCAACTTATTCTTTCGCTTTCTTCTTATCAAATATACATATGCCTCGTTTCTATATCACTGTTTACAAGAAGTTCTCATATAATATGGAACGTTAGTATTCAATATTGTTTAGATATTTATGACAAGTGTTTATAAGATGATTCTATAACGCTCAATGGAATGGATTTTTTAACTTTCAACATTTCCAATTGATTAGACAAAAGATACGCTTGAAAAAAAAATTTAAGAAAAAACTCTGCTCCTAGTAACTAATCAAGTTCAGATATACATTAATAAACCAGAGTAAGCAAAAATAAGAATAAAAACTAGTAGACAAAGAACAGAAGCAAGAATGAATAGAAATCGTGCGGTCAAATTTTCACCAATTAAAATTGAATTTTAAAGCCTCGATTGTACTATAACAAATATGAATCCGATCGTTCTAATTTTATAAATAGAATTCAAGAATAGTTCAATTAATACAGAAATTTTACTAGAAAAAATCAATAACACTTTATCACAAGAAGGCGCCATCTATCAACTACATACAGCTTTGTATTAGAGAGATAGGATCAGTTTAGGTTTTTCAAAATTTAAACAAAACCAAATTCGAGATTGGTTTGGGGAAAACTATGAACCAAACAAAACGCATCACTAGCATATAATTAGTATTGATAATTACCTTCAACAAATTTTGAAAGTTGTTGAAATCTTCATTTTCTGTAATAAGGATTGATTGTTCTTGTGCCGAAGGAGAACGATATACATTCATCTCAGTTAAGTTCTTCTCAATTTGGTGCACATCTTATGCTATACTGTTGAAAACGATGTACTTATGTCTATAAATATTCTTCGAAATTTGTCTCCATTAGTTATAAGATTAGGATGAGATTGATAAATATAGATATAAACATTTTTGAAAGCTCAATGACACAAGAAATTATCTCATATTAGCTAACAATTTAAACACGATAGAGAAAGTCTCTTGGATTTGCACATCATTAAGCATCAAAGGTACTTTTTTACTTTAGATACAACCTTCATTCTCAATTAGTGCTGCAAACATGTTCAAATTACACATATAAGTGTAGTGGCTGTGTTTAAAGTAAAAATGTACCACAAAATATATTCACGCCATTGATGAAGTAAATTTTTTCATTCATTCTTTAGCAAGAAATAAGGATTTCAATAATGGTAGTTATTATGTTGAATTCAAGTTTATAAAAAGCTGTTCCTTCAGAATAAATTACTGGCTCGGATAATAACATGACAGTGCTTCTTACGACAACATTCATAAATATGTGATGATGTTCATACAACCATTGTTCTGTAAAATGAGAACTCGTAATTTAATCATAGAAATAATTAGATTCTTTTATTAATCTCTTTAATTTAAAGGTTGAACTAAAACAAACAGTTACTAGAATATTTGCTGATATTGTTTTTTATTTGTGATGAATGTGAAAAT
Organism: Rotaria sp. Silwood2; assembly: GCA_905329745.1. NCBI lineage: Eukaryota > Metazoa > Rotifera > Eurotatoria > Philodinida > Philodinidae > Rotaria > Rotaria sp. Silwood2. The sequence goes on along the minus strand of CAJNSZ010000005.1, from coordinate 724,084 downwards.
TGACTATAATATTAATAGTCTGTTATTACTGTCTCGGAGACTTCGCTTTTCTCTTTTATGTATTTCTATCGTATCTTATTCTATGCTTGCAAAAACTCTAGTGATCTGAATTGACTAGAAATCATTTGAACAATGGAATAAATTAATGTCTAAATATGAATACATAGTCTGAATGGCTTTCACAGTCATGTATAATGAATTAATTACCTTTATTACTTATACATCGAGCTAACGTTAGTGCTTGAATATATATGTCCATCGTAAAATCACTAATTTGATTAAGTTGCCAAGATTTAATTCGACGAAGTGTAGAAAATGAACGTTCGGCTTCAAAAGCACTCTATAGTAGTTTTTCTGTGAGAATTTCGCAGAAAAAGCTATCCTAACTTTATCTGCGTTTATTTGTTACTAGAAAACAAAATAATATGACTGAACTATTTGCTTAGTTACTACTAATCAATTAGTATTCCTGTAGTACAAAAAAAAAGAATCTTGTAAATCTAGCGTGTTAAATTTGATCGCTTATTCCCATGTAATTTAACTATTTAAACTATGTTTATATGAGCTGTAGCAATATTATAAAAATTTCTCTTCATTAAAAAACGCAAAAATATATCAGAAAAAAATTTGACCTCGCAATGCACTCTAATCAGAAACTCTGATATCAAAGCATATCACTGTTAGTTATATGAAATATTGATCAGCAATGATTTATAAATTACTTAGCTTTTTATTCCGAGTAAAAAAAAATGCAGTGTAAAATACATCACAAAATAGGGATTATTGTTAAATTACATTGCTTAACCAGTCATTATGTTACTTTGATTTCCATCGATATCAGTTCTGCCAAAACGTAAGATGAACCATTCTATTCAGTTCATTCGCTTTCTTCTTACTCCTACGAATTACTTAGGACATCCTAACAGTAGTAAATTTGGCAATTAAAATCTTACAAGAAAGAGTTCATCAAATTTTTTCTTCAATAAGTATTTAAGCCTGTAGCCATGCTTAATTATGCATAGTCGATTTGTTTGAAAACATTTATTTAAGTTATTTTTCGAATAATCTTTGATTAAAAAATTCATGATTTTGGTTACAATTCTCGACGTAATAATTAAGGGCCATTGGACTGATGAGATTTATCAATTAGATCAAGCATCTAAAAAATACGTAGAATTTTTACCTGTAGAATAAGGTAAGTATAAAATAAGTATGATACGTTCTGATGCAGCATAATAATAGCAGCTTTATGGATATATATAGTTGGACGTTATCAGAATGACTTTTGATGCTTTGAGCTTTGGCCAATAATCTTTGTCTTCTTTCATTAACCCTTTAGTTACCAGCAATGCATATACGTGCTATTAGTTTTATTATCGTATGAAATGAATGCAATCAGTCGTAATGCATGATTTTTAGATGCATTTTTGTTAAAGCAAACGGCAAGCACCAGAAGCTGTACACATCACCATTTTGTTATGGCTCATACGAGAATACTGAGGTAAGAAACAAAAGTATGCGTGGTATACAGTCACTGTATCTTACGTATATGTTTATCTTTTGTCGATGTCCAAAGGGTTAAAAAGTAGCTTTAGAAAAACTATTGATATAGTATTGATGATTAGAAGTCTTCCTGTTTTTCCCTATCTGTCAGTTTGTTAAAGAGTAGTTAACTAGCTGTTTTGCGACTAAATTACTGCGGCTTACTGTTGCTAATGGAAATTATTTAGTTGCAGGGCTTCTAGTTCGAAGAATCTTAATCAATTTGTATGTAACCTATAGACAGTTTGTCACCTTTTATCATTTCATGTATTCGCTGTATTTCTTTAATCAACCATGTACAACAAGATAGATTTGATTGATCGAAATAGTCGATAATTGTTGTATTGAGTGCTGTAACCGAGATCGGGAATATTTTGAATTAAACATACATTCAACAAATATCTTCAAATAAATCAATTATTTATAATTAAGCATGGCTATTAGCTCAAATACTTGTTGAAACAAAAACTTGATTAATTCTTTGTTATGGACTTTTATCCTCTAACACCATTACTTTTCGTACACCGTAAGTATTACTTTCCGTACGAATATTTAAGCTAGTAAATGAAATTCTATATACAATAAATTAAAAAATCCACATCTACAAAATGGTTTTTATCTTTCTGATTAATCTGTATTTTCAATTTAATAATACTTTTTATTTACTTATGTGTCACTGCCAAGGAATGCGTTAGAAATGAAAACAAAAGTTAATTCTTTTTTTTATTAAAAAAAAAAAAGTCACCTTCGGCCATCAGTTTTTGTTTGTGATGAATCAAAACCTTCATCCTCACCATGTACAGAAAAAAAACACAACACTTAAACCTTTTACAATATTTTATAAAGTTTTATATATTTTAATAACTTTGTTAATTCTTAAATGGTTTTATAAAAATAACGAATCAGATTAATATTCCCAAAGAGAAAATAGAGAAAATGCCACTATACAAAAAAAAAAAAATACCATTTAAACTTAATCATGATTGTTAAATGAATGATGCAGGTTATTTGTCGATGATGAAACTGTTGATCGTCTGCTATTTGCTACTGAATTAATTTTAATTCGTTGTTGATTAACACCAATATCACGTGGTGTAAATAATTTATTATTTTTACTTATTTTTAAATGTTCTTTATGTTCTTCAAATCCTTGTTCCCATTTACGTATGTTATAGATACCTTTTACTTTTGAAATTCTTTCAAGATAATCTGCATTACTTTGTGATGAAGTTAATGTTGGACGACGGCGATTTGGTTTCGTAGGATGAAATGGTGGTGTTGGTGGATAAACTGCTTTTGATTGCATAATGTCGATTAATTTTTTTGATTTAACATAATTTTCGTTGGAAATATCTCTATATTTTTGCTTTTGTTGTTTATTCAAACCATTATTTAGATGAGGAAAATATGTAGGTTCACTATTATCTATACCACAGCGACGTTGCATTTCAGCTATTTTTTTTAAATGAGCTTGTTGTTTACGTTCTTCACTATGTAATTGAACGAGTGAAAGACGATTAACAGTCACATAACCTGACATGATTATTTATAAAAGTAGAATTTCTAAAATGAAAAAAGAAAAAACTAAACATCAATTGCTACTCTCTGCCATCTCTGATTTTTTAGAGGCCGCTTTAGTCTAACCTTATATATCCAATGGACTATTTGAATACTAATAGAAATTTACCTTTTTTTTTGTTAAACCAGATCAATAGTATATAGTCAAGTTAGATTGAAAAAAATTATAAAGTTGAAAACAAACACAGAATAAAACAAACATTTGCAGACAGAAAAGTGTTTTTTAACATCTTACTTTTTTTCTCTACTTCTATTGTATCGTTCACTTACACAAACAGAAAAAAAAACACAAGTCCGTACTTTCAATGCCTTTCCTTTTTTAAGAAAAAAAAAAAAAAGGCAAAACTTATTGATGACATTTGCACTAAAATAATATTGCAGATTTTATTGATTTAGATGGAAAACGAAGATAATGATGACTTTATACCAACATTAGTCGATGAAACAGCTGCTTTATCTGCTAAAGTACCTGTTACGATACTTACTGGCTATCTCGGTGTGCTCTTAGATGTGCATATAAATATAAAATTATTTTAATGATTATTATATTTTGATAGGTGCTGGTAAAACAACGTTATTAAATTATATTCTCACTGAAAATCATCAAAAACGTATTGCTGTTATACTAAATGAATTTGCTCAGGGCAGCGCTATGGAACATCTTCTATTAACAACAACAAAAGGTGGAAATAATAGTAACGAACGTCAACAATACCAAGATTGGTTGGAGCTGCGAAATGGTTGTTTATGTTGTTCTGTCAAGTAGAGTATTGATAAAAATTTGAAACAATCGAAAAAAAAAAAACGACAGAAACGAATAATTTTGTTTTTTAATTTTTTTTTATTCTTTATGAAAAGAGATGTAGGTGTACAAGCTATTGAGCAATTGCTTGAAAAACGACGAAACCATTTTGATTATATTCTATTGGAAACAACTGGTGTTGCTGATCCACTTCCCATTGTGAAAATGTTTTGGCTTGATGATGAATTACATAGTGATTTAATTCTTGATGGTAGAAAATAAAAAGAAGTTTTAAAATTTGAAATAACTGGATATTTTTGTATAGGTTTAATAACAGTAATCGATGCTCACAATGGATTGAAAGTAAAAAAATAAGATATAAATTTTCTTGTATTGTACGTATAGAATTATGAAGATGATCGTCATCAAGCAAAAGCATTATGGTCAAGGTATATGATTATTATAGGAAAAGAACAATTTAATATTTATGAAAGATTTCTAATAGACAAGTAGCGATGGCGGATGTTATACTGGTAAATAAAATCGATTTGGTCTCGGAAGAAGAAAAAATGAAAGTACTTTCACTCGTTCGGTATGTTACAATGAGTTATTTCAATAAATGAATACTTTTTTTTTTGTATATTAGATCAATTAACGTTACGGCTCAAATTTATGAAACAACACGCTCATGGTAAACATTGTTTTTCTTTCTTTTTACAAAATCTAACGTGTATAATTTCTAGTATTGATTTATCTCTTATACTTGATCGACATGCGTATAGTAGCCATTCACCAACTGATTATCTTTTGAAAAAAATTAACAATCAAACATCAATATCAATTCCACATGGACATCAAGTATTTTAAATAAATTATTCAATCTTATCATCTTTTGCAAATATTTTCTAGACACTTAATTCCGTAACAATCGAATTAAATGGTGAATTTGATTTCAATGAACTTGATCAACTTATGATTCAACTTTTATGGAACGAACAAAATACAACTCAAGAAATCGTTCGAATGAAAGTATGTCATTCAATTTATTCTTTTCTCATATAAATTTTTGTTTTTATTATTTCATTTAGGGTGTTCTTTGTCTACGTAATGAATCGACTTATAAACTTCTTCAAGCTGTTGGTCAAATGTATGAATTTATTTCTACAAATGAAAATCATTATGATAATTTGAAAAATTGTTTGGTTGTTATTGGATCAAATCTTAATCAACATTTTTTAATAGAACAATTTCAAAAATGTATGAAATAAAAAATAAAAAAAAAAAAGAAAAGAGAAGAACAACCGTGAAAAATTGCGAAAGATAATAAGGCAATAAAAGTTTTTTTTTTTTTTTTTAAATTGACATCAATTACTTTTTTATTTTGCCTCGTACATAATTCGTTAAATCAATTTCCGGTTCAAATAAAAATACATGCAAAGCACGTTCATTTTGAGCTAATGGATGAACAGCTATTTTATTAATAAATGTTTCCAAACCGTGTCGTCTTTCTTCAATAAATTCCTCTTGAAAAAGTCCATTGTCTTTACGAAATGGTAATTGTCTTTGCCAAGCTTTATCAGGTAATTGTGGCACAGCTATTTTTGTGTCTGCACATTCTAATTCTTTATGTAACCATTCAAAATCTGAATAACGTCGATGAACAGCAGATTCATTTTGACTAAATATTGGTAATGTTGTTTTTACTTTAATAGTATAATCAACATATCGTTTTGAACCTATGCCACGAACTTCAGGTGATGTGACTTCAACTTGAATAGCAGGTTCTTTTGGTTGGACAGCGCTAAGCATCTCGACTCTGTTTGTGTGTGTCTATGTTTATTAAAAAGATGAGCAAATGAATAAGATAAGATATCAACACTACTCTCTTCTTTTTTTTTTCGTAAGAGTCCTGTAAAAATGTTATTATTGTAAAGAAAAAAAAAGAAATATAAATAAACAAACAACTGTTCGATATGAAAAAAATTTCGAAATAGTAGTTGAAGACGATAGGGAACGAAGAAATGTATGTAAATTACCATCACGTAAATATAATTTAGCTTCTTTACTTTGAGCACTATGACCATCCGAACAACGATATGAACCACTGTCACTTGGATGAGATGCAATTATATGTAAAACAGTTACTGTCACATTAGGTAATTCTGCTGATGTTGTTATATGACTTGCATCAGATGTGAGTGGTTTACCATCTATTAAATAAGAAACCGATTTAAAAAACAAAAACAAAATTTTTTTTGCGTTCTTTTTTTTAAATCTTACCTTTCAGCCAAGTTATCTTATCACGTCGTATCCGATGTTGTCCAGTAAAATTACAAGAAAATTCTGTCTTATCACCAATTGATATAAGAACATCACTTGGTTGAATACTTATAATAATGTCTAGAAGAATTTACAATATAATCTTTCCACTCGTTTGTTTTCTATTGATATTCAATGTCTTAGGTTTTTTTTTTGAGATAACTTTATCCATGGAATATGTCTGTTTACTCTCCAACTTTTACTCAACCGTGATTATCTTTTCTGTCTATAAGATATGTCTGGTCCTCTTTTTTTCTCTTCATATAAACATTGAGTACATATGTGTATATATATGTATATCTCAATTAATCATTATTCCTTTGATCAATTCTTGCTTTTACCTTCAACGACAAGTTTAACATTAGATCGAGCTGAAATACGACCATCTTTCTGTGTAACATGACATTGATAACGAGCTGCATCCGGTAAACGTATATCTGTTATATGTAAATCCCATTTAGCAGGTGAAAGTCCATGATCAAAACTATAATAGGCAACACTTATACGAGGATCTTTTGTTATTAAATATTTGCCAACACTTAAAGGTGATTGACCAGAATCGGTTATTTTATACCACATTACCTATTTTAGAATCATAATTAAAATGAAATTTTAATTTTAATTTTTCATGGTTTTTCTTTTTTTAAATCTTACTCTTTCAGGCTCCATAATGAGTAAAATAGCTTTACAAGGTAATATCACTGATTGCATAAGTACACTGGTTATAGTATGTTCTTGTTCAGTTACAGTAGATAATTCAAATGGTTGTTGCTCAATAGCTAAAGTATGATGAGCACCTATATGAGAAATGAAAGAGAGAAGAACAATAATATGAACCGGACATTGCATGCTGTTTTTTGTCTTAGTTTTTCTAAATGAACACAAGGAAAGAAATGATGACCTAACTTCTTCTTTTTTTTTTCTAAAAGATCATAGACTGTGATTAGAAAGTTTCTTTGAAATTGAACACGCAAGATACTTGGAACAATGTCCCTTGTCCCTTCTTACTCGCCATTGTCTTTTGAATTGGTTTTGTTTTTTTTTTTTCTATATAAAAAATTAACGAATCACTTGAGCAATATGTCATTGAAATGCGAGCAATAGCGAAGAGTAAGAGCAAGAAAGCTCTTAATGATGAATTCGTGGAAAAGAATAAAAAGCGGAAGATAAAGAAGCAAGCTTGACGCCGTTTGACTGATCATATTGTTTGACGTGAACATAGCTTATCTGCTCTATCATTTCTTTGGGTGACTAAACCATATTCAAGAAGTGTTTTACGCTCAACAATACGACAACATTCATTTTGTATGCAGGACACGCTACTCCTTAACCGGTCAGTGAAAAATCATTGTCTATCTACATATGGTGCTCAGTACACTATTACCAATTGACTTCATATTTATTACATAGATGGATATTCTTTTTTTTTATCAAATTTTTAATACCTAATCATTTACTTACGAATAGTAAAGATAAAAAAGATCAAAGCAACAAGGTTAACCATCCGTAGTGCATGCTTAATGATTGTATTTGAATAATGTATCGTTTTAATCGTTTACTCTCGTTGATGTTTGATTTTATGTTGTGAGAATGAATGTGATAGTGTGTGTACTAATAATTATTTGCGTGTATGTAACCCATCTACTCTCGAGGGAGCATTTTCATGCCAATTATGATGGACGAGCGAGCGAGCGAACGAGTGAGATCGATGGAACTGAACAGTTTTTTCTTCCATTTTTTCCTCTTGCTTCTCTTATCAGAGAAGAAAAAAAAAAGAAGAGAAAGCAAATCATCGTGATGACGAAAAAATGACGCTATGAATGTGAACATATATAAACAAAAGTAAATTGAAACATAAAGAATAAAGAGACAGATAGACAGATATATAGACATTTAATATGATCTATTGTTTAATTATATGGAAAATCATAAGAATATAATATATTTCTCATATATTTTTGATTTTACATTATTCATCAAATTTTCTATGTCCTTGACCATTGTATAAGCTTAATACTTTGTGTTATTAAAAATCTATGAAAAGAGAAAAAAAAGAAAATGAAGTGAAAGGCATACTTGTCAATTATTATCGTCACTGTTCATGAACCCGAAGGAATAGCTTAATCACTATATATAAAATCATTATAAGATATCATCGAAAGCATAGCTTTGGAGAAAAAAATGCCAATCTTACATGTTTCTATTTGTCTATGATTTCAACATTGACATGTAATGAGCAAAGATTCAAATAGACTTGTAAATTATGCTTGACTTAAGTCAAGGACAACTAGAATTTCTTGTTCGTATACAATACAATTAGTATGAAAAATCCTTTTGGGGGTTCATGAGTTTCTCGTTGGGTTGCTACTATTGGCCTCGTATGTATCCCTAGGGTATGTACTCTGATCATTGGGCGGCACTAGTGATTGCATCATTGTACTATTACTACTGCTGCTGTGTCGTCTTCATAATCTTCATCAGTCATCTCCCTTTCTGCTTGTTTTAAGTTGATGATGTCAAAATCAAGCTTCGCCTTTCCTATCTTTTTTTTTGCTCTTGTTCTAGATCTTAATGATTCATTCGAAAAGCGAGAGAACATGTATGTAATAAAGTTTTTTTCAAATAAAACAGTTCGATTATCAAGCGGAAACGGATGCATAGTATGTCGCTCGAATTCCAATTAGGTTATATCTATGAATAACCAGTCGAAAACAACAACAAGGAAGTATGAACGAATAATTTTATCGATTATATACATTTTTTTGTTCGACCTTGACATTGAACATAAAAAGTAATCAAGTAAAACAACTCAATGTCGTCTTATTAAGATTTCTATTCAATATTCTGATTATAGCAACGAGAAGAGAAACGACGGATGCTTCTTTTCTCGATCAATACGATGTTCAATGATTGGAAAAATCATATGTGATTTTAATGAATTCATGAAAAAGAAAAAAAAAAGGAAAAAAAGGATATACGAAACAAAGAAAAAAAAAGCCGAGAAGAGAAAGAATGAATGAACTATAATTGGCATTTTCTTTCTCTCATTATATTGAAAAGCCCCAAGGGAATTTGCTTGAATCTTATAATCATTTATATTCTAAGCTATAACTATATGAATTATTGTTCCTTCTCTTGTTTGAAACGTTATATATATTTATTAACTCTTTTCTAATTCATATGAAACAAAACAATCAATTGATTGTTTAGAGGATTCGAAAAGAGATATATCACAAAAGCAAGATCAATTCTTTTCAAAATAGATTTTATTTATTTGTATTGATGCTATGATTTCTGTTGTTAATCAAATGTTTAGCATAATAAAGCGACAAAATTAAGGAGATATTTGAAAGATTACACAATAAACTTTTCATGCTTGATGTGAATTAACAAATGAAAATATACCCAGTGGTTCATAAATCACACGATTGCGATATCTTCGTTTCATTTTAATCAAATGCGCTGATGTTTTGATTGACGGTAGGAGATTATTTAATTTTTTTTGTCTTTGGAATAATGTAAACAAACTCTATTGTTAAGTGTTATTGTTGACATTATTAAAAAGATTTTACCTAGTGTCAAGTAAGATAGATACGTTTCGATTGTCATTTTAAAGAACAACAAGAAATAATCAAGACAAACTTCATGAATAATACTCAAGGAAGAAAAAGTGAGACTTCAGTACCCTGAAGTACAGTACTTCACTGGTACTTCGGAGTACCAAAGTCTCATTGTTTCTCTCTTGATGATTGATTTATGTTTCAGAATTTTTCAGAATAAATTCGTTTAGAAGTCAATGGTTACGATATTTCGAATTTATGAAATATGAATTCCAGTTTGTTAAGTTGACTAGTTCTGAAAGCTTTCTCTATCCGCATAAATGTATGACACTAGGTAAAATCTTCTTCGTGATATCAGCAATAGAGATTGTTTATATTATCCATAAGAAAAACAAAGATTCTAAATAAACTGCTGCTACAAACCAAAATATCAATGTATTTGATTCAACTGAAATGAACATTTGGCGATTTTTTATTGTCGTGTTATTTGTAGGCCACCCTGTACAATAATAACGAATCATTTTCGATAAATACTGTATATGACGATGTTCCTATACATATGTATCATAATAATTCGATCAAAATTGAATGCACCAGATATTAATATAATTGAACAAAATCGAATATAATATTAAACAATGTTGTCCTGATTGTTTTAGTCATTATTGTCTTTTTAATTAAGTTTCTAATAGAAATTTCTATTTAATTTTATTGTCAAGAAGGAAATATGATTCATGATATTTTTCGAATACGATCTTTACACACAACAATAGACTTTGAAATAAAGTGATCAAACAAAAGTTAAGAAAGTATATCATAATACTTTATTCAACTATAGATAAAATCAATCAATAATGTTCTGCTAATCTAATAATAAATAGATATAAAATCAAATAAAAAAAGTCGAGCTTTATGGACTTCTATTCATCTATCATTTTATTTTAGTTTTTCGAAATTTCATTTAGTTTGAAGTCTAGTCCATATTTTATCAAGATCAACTTCTTCAAAAGTTTTTTACTGTTCTCCATGTTCCATATACATGTAGTTCTAATGTTTCTTTTTTAGCTGATATCATTATTTCAATACATTTCATTTGAACAGCAACAGCAGCTTCAACACCCGATATTGAGTCTTCAAAAATGATACATGAACTTTTTTCAATATTCAAATGTTGAGCCAATTCCAAATACATATCTCGTTTGAGTTTACTTTTTGTTTTTCAAAAAAACAAAAACAAAAAAACTGAGAACAATAACTCCAACAAAGAACGAAAGATTATCTATTTCGAATTCTTCAACAATAAGAACACCTTTAAAAAAATGTGTTTTCATGAATATTTAATAGACCTAATTAAAATTCAGTTATTTGATGAGTAGCATTTATTGCTAGTCTTTAATAAATTTTTATTTATATTGACTTTTGTTAATTTTTCTTTTACGTATTTTTAATTTCATTCGATTTTGTTTAATATATTCAATAATTTTATTAAAACCTTTTGTTGGTTGAAGTTTGTCTTGTAGTAATTGACGAAAATATAAATCTTTTTTTTTTCTTCTATCCGTAGTCGTTCATCGTCAGATAAATCGGTAATAATATACTAATTATATCAACCTTAAATCGACCTAGATTTGTACAGAATAGAATGATAATTTAATTAATTTCTTCCACCTGAAATATTTTTATCATAAAATTCTCTATCAATTAGAAGTTTATTATCCTTTATTTTTGCAAGAATTTTTCGCCATGCTTCAATATGTATTGCATCTAAATCAGCTAATATTCCATTAAGATCAAATAAAATTTCATACATCGATTTATTTTGTCTAGAAAAATTCCTCAATTAATTTCTACCTTCGCAAAAAGTTCTGGAACATTTTACAATAGTTTTCCTAATACTTTAAAGCATATGTTTTGCTATATTTTTAGGTACAGTTTCATAACGGATGATCGAAAAGTTTTTAGAGAAGTTATTCGTTCGCTTTCAACCGTCTAGAAAGTATTGTCGACGAATCGACAGCTATGATTTTGTGCTCTTTTCAAATGTCAACTTAGAAATTTCGTCTCAGTTTTAATTCGAGAATTGTGAAATAATCTTTGAAAAGTCAAAGAAATTAGTTTGAACGGAAATTTTTTATATTTTAATTATTGTGGTTCGAAATTAAAACTTGGGATCTTTATTTTTTAGATCAATTCGTAGCTTAGAAACTATCTTAGAAAATGCAATAGTTGAAATTTGCTTTTTTCTTGTTCTTTGACACGACACTTCGATTTTCATTTTTCGCACATAGTGATTTTTGAAAAATTGACAACTGTTTTACGTTGAAAGAAATTCTTGAAAAATGCTTGTAGCCTCATTTGATTAAAAGCTACAGTTTAGTTTAATATCACATTTGTAGAGAAGTGTACACTCTAGAAATCGACCGACTCCGATAATTTTTAGCATGTTCGAAAAGAAACTTGTAGGATGGGTAAAAACCTGCTGGATCGCTATTAAAAATACTTTTTCAGATCTTTCAAAATGTTCCATGTCTACTCTTAAACCAAAAATAGACAGATCATTTCTAAGTTCATATTCAATAAAATTTTGATCATAACCTATAGTGTTTGATTCGTCGGAAATATTATCTAGCACATCAATAATGAACAAATGTCTTGTCTAAAAACTTTCTGATTACCCTTTGTTTCATTAAATAAATGAATTATTACTGCTTAATGCCAACAAAATAATATCAAATATAAAATACTCAACGGCAGAAAGTTCTTTGACATTTTTCGTTCTATTCCCTCATGAACTTTTCTTCGATTGTAACTACGTAGTTTCAATGAAAAGAGCCTGAAAAACTACCCATTGTGAATATGTTTTCGTATTGAAGATTAGAGCAGATAAATGTTTTCTTCGGCGAATGCTACTGATCAAAAGGAAGATGTAAAAAACCTATTGTGAAAGAAGAGAAATTATCTTGAAGAGCACAATAAATTTGACAAAACTGCACATTTTCAGACTCTTTTATATATAGTTATCAAACAATGCAAGCACAAACTACAACAAAATAAAAATCTAAAATTTCAAAATATTTAACTATTCTTACGTGAAAAAGAAACAATAAGATAGACTTTTCTTTAGCTAATGCCCAGTGAATTTATTTGATATGCTAGAGGGTGCAAAAATGTCTTGCTTTGTAGAATTCATTCTGCTCTTCAAGACAAATTCTCCTCTTTAACAGTAGTTTTTCAATAGCTTCCTGTTGATTATTTGCATTTTCCAGCGAAAAATTTCTATCTGCTATAATCTCCAAAACGAATACATATCTACAATCTGTCAGTTTTTCAAGTTCTTCCCATTGGTATTATTTACAACCGAAGGAATCTTAATGAGTCTATAGAAGCGAAAATTTTCAAGCACTTTTTGCCATTGGGTCTTTTGTGTTTGATACTATTTTGTTGCTATCAAATGGCAATGACTTGTTTATTCAATGGAATATGAAAGCATGCCGAGTAATAGTGCCAAACGCATATGCTTACATTCAAAGTCAAGTTAAACATAAAATAATGAAGAACTGCTGTCAAGGGTGGAAAACTTCTTTTTACTAGAACTATATTTAAAAAAAATATCTATTGTATTACAAAAAAATACAACGTAAAAATAAAAATGAAAAGCAATTGGGCTAAAAGAAAAATCTGTTTTTCATTGTGTTCCCTCTACGTGTTGAACACGTGCTGTCTCAAAACGCATCGCATGTCGAGCAGTGTCCATTAAAAGTAAGTTAATATCTGGCGTTGGTAAAACATTCTCGTGTGCCAATGCCACACGACGAGGATAAAATACATAATCAAGCTATATTAAAATAAATATAAAAAGAAGAATGAAATTAATAAGAAATTAATTCTTACTGGATAATTGAGGAAATTACAAACATTTGACGTGTAAACATCAGCAAAACGAGCTAAACGTCGATGAAAGTATGTCGGTACTGTATGTGTACGAAAGACAGAACCAAAATATGGATTAAATAAGTCACGAGATTTTGCTCTCGAAGAACGAAAAAAAAGAATATAAAAAGAAGAACAAATGTTTATAGTTCCTACTTTTCTTCTTCTCGTTCAGCCACCCAAGTTTTCATCAAAGCATCGGCCTCAGAACCCGGAATGATCTTAAATTTAAAATATAAATCAAATAAGTCACAACAATCTATGAAAAAAAATTGTCTTCCAAACAAGCACTATTTTAAGAATGCTGTTCAGGAGATAATGATCTTCTTTAAGTCTTAGGCAAATTAAAGCTGTGCTTCATGAGAGCTTATACAGTGCTGGACAGAAGTAGCCGTCTCCTAGTAAGTACTGAAATTCTTTATGATACTGAACTGCTATTTTGGCTGAATGCGTACGACAATAAACCCTGACCGAAAGCACCCAACCACCTTCCATCGGTTCACATGTACTCGAATTGTAATTCACACTTGTTCATGCCCTTGTGAAAAATATATTCATCAAAAATATGCAGTCAAAAAGTTTTGATTATCATTTTTCTATTGCACAAGCGACTACTGTGCTAAAGGCAATCTCATATGTCTACGTTAATGTCACTAAAGTTCATGATACTTCGTCACGATCTTTGTAATTTGCCACGCTATGAAATAGTAAAATTATGCTGTAGTGCTAACTGAACTTCATTAAATTCTGCAGCTCTCCAAAATTTTGATTAGATTTGTCGTCTCATGAAAAACATTCATTATACTAAAAATCAACATTTTCTCTTCAGCACACATTTTTAATGAGGAAACAACATCTCAGTTATTTTAAAGTGATTTCTAACAGAATTCGGGCTACAGATAACTACAATGATAGGCTTTCGAATGAGGAGTTGGACAAAAATATTTATGCTAACATGATTGAGATAAGGTGATCACAAGACAAAAATAATGTCTGAATTCTAACTCCAGTATATGTGAACCTAGGAAAAGCGCGTTGGTGTTTGCAGTCAGGGTTTCTTGTCGCATACATGCATCCATAATATCAGTTCAACATCATAGAGAATAGTAATACTTCATGGAAGACAGCTAATTTTGTCCAGGACCATAAATAACTTCAATGTATTTAAAACGGTAAAACTTATTCTTCTATTCCGGACTTTTTCGAATATAACTAATTTCACTCTTTAACCTCCATTGACAAGTAGAATTGCCATTTTTGTGTAGGAAATTCCTTTAGGCACCAGTGGTCAAGAAAAGATATTTTGTATCATTGTTCTGTCTTCAAGATATATAACTTACAACAGAGACGACTATGGTATTATTAAAAAGAAGAACCCACTTTTTTCCTAATTGTCGTTTTGACAACAAGAGATATAGATCTCGATGATGTGCTATGAAATAAATATCGGCAAAATGGCAACTGGAGTTGGCATTGGGGGAAAATAAAATTTTAAAAAATTAGACATTCTGATGTAAACATAATCCAAGCATTATTTGTTACTATATAAATGTTTGCTGGTGGCATCTGTCCCGTAGCCTATCACTTACTCTTCTATGGTCGTTTTCTTTTCTCCTTGTAGATGCAAAATTTCTCTGGATGGATGTAGGTCTGAGGACCTTCACTTCACCAGCACCCTTCCCCCTCCCTACACGCTACTCACATAAGATAAAAAAATAGATTTTTTTAGGTCGTTAACCCGAATGGAGTCTGCAGTTGCCAAATTATTTTTCATACAAGACAGAGCATGTGGTCGATCTGCTTATACTATTGGCCTACTAAAGAGACTAAAACTCTTTTTTAATGGATTTTTTATTTGTGATTCTTCAATAACCATAATGAGAGGTAAAAGATTAAGATTTTTATTTTTTTATTAAATTCCACAATAAAATTCATTTTAATGAGAATCCATAGCTTTTTTCGAAATTCTTAGATTGCTAAAAATTTGTTCTATCTAATAAAAACAAAATAGATTTATTCTGACGTGTAGAATAGTTGCTTATTGTAAGTAATCTTACTTGTAACTGATTAATAAGCCATTGAAGAACATTTAACTGATAAAATAATTAAATAGATAATATTATTTTATTTTATTTTGTTCAAATTCATTTTTTTTACCCATTGAATTGTTTTTTGAAATGAATCAGAATTAATTATATTTATTTCATCCTTCAATAAAAAAAAGAACAATTCTCAATTTTGCATAATTTTATTTAAATTACTGACTTCAACTTCTTCTAAAATAGCGCCTGTTCTCCATCCATATTTAAGAAATAAATCCTAATAATGCGCAGTTAAATATCATTCATGTATATATTTGAGTAACTTACTGCTAAATCGCCGTAAATATGATCGCCAATATAAAGAACATCATTTCCTTTCCAATGTGTCATTTCTATAAGATCTGCGAGATTACCCTTATAATAAATCGAATGTTGAACAAAAAAAAAATTTCCTTTTTTATATCAATAACTCACTTCAACATAAACTTTTCCGTGTTCTATTACATTTACTCGATCCCATGATTTAGAATTGTTATTCACATCTATTTCTCGAAATGGTCTAAATCACAAAAATAGACAATAACTTTTTATTCAATATAAAATTAATCTAAACCTTTGCTCTGCACCAAAAAACGATGGTTTTCTAGCTTGACATATAATAACATCAAAAAAATCGCGCCAATTTTCGCCAAGTAAAGAACTCATACCACGATTGACATACCAATAAGCACTATTTGTTATTAAAAATATTTGTTTATTTGCATCATGAAGACGTTGTAGAAATGGTTTTAAACGAACATTTTCTTCAAAATAAGTTTCTATTTAAAATTTCAAATAATATTCATTCATATAACTATTTTATATATAACTCACCAACATCTTCTCCAACTATTTGATGCATTATTCCACTTTTATGAAAAACAGTAACTGCTTCCTGACAAAAAAAAAAACATTCTAAATTATTTTATTTTTATTGATTTATTCAACGAACCGAAACATCATAAAATACATATTCCGAACCAAATGGAATACTATTGTCAATAAAATACTAAAATACAAATATTAATTTATATAAAAATAAAATTTCTTTAATATACTTGAGTAACATCACGTAACAGTGTTATTTCAGGAATTGAGAAAATATCAACAAATTGAAACATATTCGTTGTTTTTCCTAGATAACCAACAATATCAACTGATAATTTTGTACCATGATGTGTAGTTATTACTTCTTCATCAGATATTTGATTCATACCACTTCAAAGAAAAATCAAAATATTACTTAAAAAAGATTTCCTAAATATTCACCGATAAACAGTGCCTAATTGAATATTATGATAACTATCAACTTTCATTAACCATCCACGTTTTATATCTAAATGAAGGCCACGTGCACCCATACCAGGTCGAAAACAAAAATTCATTAAATCATCTGGATACTTCAGAAAAAGAATTTATCTCTTTTTCTTTATTATAGAGATAATAATGAATCTTACTCTTAAATTCTTAACAAGAAATGTTTTAGCATGATCATAAATTAATGAATGTAATGCTGGTTTATAACGTGCTAAAGTATAATCTATAGAGAAAGAAAAGTAAACATGATTTATTTTGATAAATAGAATAACAAACCAAAATCAAAACCATAAACTTGTATTTTTTGTAAATCTAATTCATTATTAGAAAATATTCCATTGGGATCCATTTTGTTAGAATAACCATGTACTGAAGCTAATTCAAAGAAAAAATGATCAAACAAAATTAAGTAAAATAAAACTTTACATAAAGATTCATGTTTCAATAAATCATAAAGTCGCTGTAATTCTTCTAATTGACGTATTTGGGTATATTCTCGTCGTTGTTGAGTAAATATTTTTGAGATTAATTGAAAATATTGAGTTCGATTGAAAAACATTATTAAAAATATGTACAAAGCTAAAATTTATGTATGTTGTACTTGACTACTCTCATTCTCAACCATTCAGGTGACATTTTGTATGCAACGAAGCCATCTAGCTGGGTGATTATAATGTAACCAGTTCATATGCTGATCGACAGAGGTCTATAGAATGCAATTCTGTTTTGAGTGATTTACATATAGAAATATATAATTTTTCTGATTGATTTATTCAGGTAGAAAATGATGAATAACTACTATGACAGGCTTATTAGAAAACAAAAATGACATTATCTATTTGCATAAGCATATAGTAATGTTTTTGATCGTTTTAATATCGGTTCACTTTCCATGACAGCAATAAGTTCTTGTAAACTAGCTCGAAGAATTCTTGTTGGCATTATGTTTCGATTATTATCTGATATTTTTTGTCGTTTTAAACGACTTTCACGTAAGACAAGACATGCTGTTTCGTCGGCTTCTTTTTGTCGTAATTGTTCAATAATTGATAATCGATAATCACGTATTCGTGTTCGCTTTTGCTCTTCATCAACTATATTAATCGATTCGGATTTCCGTTGAAATATACCACTATTAAGATTATTATTTGATTCGCCATTTTGTACTTTATTTAATTCAAATAGAAAACGCATTTGTTCACGTACGTTACTTGTCATTTCATATCTATTTGAATCTAATAATCGTGTATCAATTCGATGTTGAGTAAAAAAAAGAAGACGTCGAATAATATATTTAAGAAATGTGTATAATGTTTGTAGAAATAATTGTTCACCATATTCATTTAAATAAAAATTATATCGAGCAAAACGATTAATTAATTTGTGTTCATATGGATTAGCATCTGCTCGTATGCTAGGTGTTATAAATGTTTGTTCTTGTATTGAACGAGTTGATAAGGACGAAGTAAGATCAATTAGTTGTGGACATGATGGTGGAAGACGAAAACAAGCTTGTTGTAATGATGGAAGACGAGTTATATTTGTCGTTTGATTAGATGTATTAGAATTTATATTCTAAACATAGAAAATTGATATTTAAGAACTCTTTTTCTATGTAAGAAAAGTCTACAGATAGTGTTGTTGGTAATGCAATCGTTTTAAATGTATCCCATGAAAGTGGATCATATTGATGTTGTTGTAAATATTGATGTGCAAGTGGAATTGTCTCGGCAAGAAAGAGACTTAAACTACTTTTAATAGTAACATTTAATATTTGTTGTACATCTTGAATAAATATTTCAACTGAACATAAACTATTGAAAAGACATCGAACACATTCTTCAACATTTGCTGTTAGATCAATCGATGGTCTAGTATTATTGTTATTATTATCATTATTTGTTTGTGTTGTTGAACGTAATTGATTTATTGGTTCACCTAATTTAATAAGACGTAAAAGACGTTGCCGCAATTTAGATATCATTTCAAGATGATGATTTGTAGTCTCCATTGAATGAAAGTGTTGACTAGTTTGATTTAATTATCGAATCAAGATCACAATTAGTCATCTATGATCTTATATATTTTAATTAACATCGCTACTATAGAAACTAACGGATGGCGCATAGTAAATGGATTAAAATGTTCTCTTTTTTGAGCACTTTCTACGGCAGTAAAGGCTTTGTTTTAGATTCATTCGATAGAGAATTTGTTGCTCTACAAAACTAATATCTTTGTTTTTCAAATAACGTTTTATTTGTCGATGTAAAGTTTCATTTCGTAAAATATTGCCAATGAATTTCATTCATGTAATAAATCATCATTATCAACAATTGAGTCAACAGTAAATATTGATTGATTAATAGCCACTGAATTTGGTTCGAAAATTTTATTTTTAATATTTTCGAAAAAATACTCGATTTAATAAAATACAATGACCTATTATATTTGGAAATATTTGTCATATATGATATCTTTATGTAAATTTTCAAAGATGTCATTTGATTCCTATGCGTCCGATTCAAGAATTAAATTATCAAAGAAATATATTTGTACTTCGCAGTAACGTAACTAATAATTGGATTAATATGAATACAATTAAAGTAATAAAAATATCTTTAACTTTCTTTTATTCAATGTAAAAAAAATATTCCAATTGGTGCTGAACTTCTATGTTGAACTAATGAAGATATGTCAGATGATTGTGCATATTCAATCGATACAGTTAAAAGAATAAAATCATACGATTTATTTCGTATTGATCCATATTCAGGTTGAATATCTCTTGTGAATTCATTAGCACAAAATCTCAAAGTCAAACATATTTATTAAAAAGGATTTATTGTTGTGAACATAATATAAATATACGTGATGAAAAGAAGTTCATTAAATAAAACCAGTTATTTAGTTAGGCTTAAAACTTCACTGATAAAAAATCGAAGAAAATTTTTGATAAATTTTCGATTGATTAGTAGTAATGATGATAAAGAAAAGAATGAAACTGTATGCAAAAAATTCTTCAAGGTAAAATCTTAGACATAAAGGAGTTTGTGTTTGTGGTCTTTTTCTGAGAAAATCTAGAATGCATTTTTGATGAATTTAAAATGTACTATATTTTCAAATTTCGATCTGAAATTTTGGATATATAAAGAACTCAATAAAACTAACTTGCATAAAAAGTTTCAGAATTTGTCGGACTAACTCTCTTCGAAATAGAAAACTTTACAGGTATAGACTCTTTTCTATTGATAGTACATACAGTAAGTACTTTGTTTAAAAGCTTCATGCCTCGCAGAGGCTTAATTCTAATATTTTGAAACTTTTTATGCAAGTTAGTTTAATTAAGATCTTTATGTGAACAAGATTTTAAGTCAAAATTCGAAAACAGCCTTCCTGCAATGTGGGGTTCTACAACGAGAATTTACTAATAATATTCAATCACCTCCGAAACAAACCATCGACATGATTCTTTTTTTATAGTAGACATAGTTCATCAAGGTTTACAAGCTGCGCTAAATCCCGACTCAAAAGCGTATGGACACTTACGACAACTGTTAATGAAGATTATATTTTACCAAGTAAACCATGTTTATTTGCTTCATTAGAATTAATTTTATTAAATGTTTAACTTCTTCTAAAGGAGGAAACTTATTACATTATGTATAACAGACAAAAGCAAATATTATTTCTTATTCAAAAAATAGCAAAAAAAAAAGAAACATATTAGTTTCGGTCTTCAAGTATTAGTATCTATGTGTCTATATCTGTTACTGTCAACAAAAATCGGATCATCGCAAACAATTATTATTAACGATAATTCAATTGATTCAGTTTTTCTACCATAATTGATAAAAGTATGTTACGTTATATAATGATTACAATTATTATTTTAAGAACAGATTATAATGATATTGAAAAACAAATATACGAGCTATTTGAAACCAAACGAGACAGCCACCTTCTATTTTACTTTGATTTTTTACAAGCGTTACTTCTTTAATTATATTCTATTAGTACAGGCATATGTAAAAATGTTGACTCTTTCAACTGACTATTAATTAAAAAATTAATTAGCGAGTATCTCTCTAACTATACGAGAAAATTCGAAAGCTTCAAGATAGGTTCTACGACATGAATTGCATCAATAGTCGAATTTTTAGCAAGTTCGGACTCCAAAAAATCTCCCTCTTCAAAATCGATTTTTCTACAGATCGTATTAAGTCCCGAAACAAAACTTTTTTCTCTTACCATTATTTAGAAATTCTGAAGAAGGCTTTGGACTTGGTTTTGATTTTTTCATTCGATTATAAAAGTCTGCTTTCGTCTATATGTCCTTACTTCATCAGATCGCTAACGAAAAGAAAGTTGATTTGTTTTCAAGAATTTAGATATGCTCAGAAAAAACTGAAGAGAGATTTTCTGATATCAGTAGTTGCCTACACCGTGTACTATTTAGTTTTCAAAAATACTGCCTCGACGGGAAGTCTTTTCAAACTCATATGCATGAAGCGAAAGTCGATGCCCTTTTTTTTCTAGTATGTCACTAAGTCTAGCTTTTTACTGACCATTCTTCTGAAAAAATATCTCTAAGGGTGATTTTTTTTCAGGATATCCAGAGTAACTTAACATACATGTAAAGCACAAATATAAGCTTTACATAATTTCATTATCGTGAGACATACATGTTTTTATTTTGCGAAATCAGATCGCTAATGAACAATTTTGTCCATATTTCGATGCAGGAATTTGAGTTCGTTGTTTTCTTTTTCTTTTATTTAATTAAATAATAAAAATAAACATTTTTTTTAGAATACAAAAATAATTTCAATAATATTAACAAAAGAAATGTCAAGTTTATTTTCATTCGCCGTAGGAAGCATCAGGTGCATTTTTAGAGAATCGAGTTCTTCTATTCTAGCATGAAATTTTCGTTAGCTTAGTTTCAGCACATTTGTGCAGCTCATAAGCATGGACCAGAATGAAACAATCTTAAATTTCATGATAAGGTGAAAATGATATGTCTGACGGCATCAGTTCATTAAAAAAGAACTGTTGGGACAGTTCTCAAGATCATAACTGATATGAAACTGTCGTAGGTCTATGGAATAATAGAAATGGCACAAACAAAGGATACAACATACAATATAGTGGAGAACTTTTTTTCACTAATAGAATACATAAGTATTAATTAACAGGTTCTTGTTATATTAATTTCTTTTATTATTTTAAATTTATTCATTTATTTTTGATATTTTTTATTAATATATCCATTAATTTAGATTTCATTCTCATCATTTTTTCATAAACAACCAAAAGAAATAGTTTTACATTTTTTAATAATTTTCAACTTCTTGCAAATTCATTTCAACTTTATCTGTTAATATGAAAAAAAAAACTTCTGAGGTTATAGTTCGATCGAATACCAATTCTATTCACGCACTCAATCATCATCGTATGTTGTTACTTATACTGCTTATGAAATCACAAAAAAGAAATATTCTTGGATAAAAATTTAGAACAAAGAACATCTGTTATAGATAACTAAATCTAAATCATTAATAGAATTTTTATAGAATAAGATTTAATTTTACGTTGATCATTTCAAACTATCGTTTTGATTGTTTCTGTGAAAATCTTCCGACAAATTTTACAATGACGATGAATCAATGACTTTCTCGTGGATTACTTATTGAACTGTTCGAACATGTTTATTCATTTGGTCATGCAAAAACATGATAGTTTTTTAAAGTATTCATATTATTTCATTTGTCATATCGTACAATGTAGTTATAGAAAAATTTCTCTTAATTTTTTTATCTAAATTAATTACAATATTCTTTTTAGGTATTTCTAAAAATGTTATATTGCCTCAAATATTCTATAATTTGATATGAATCTACAAATAAAATTTTTACTTGATTTCTTAATTTTTTCTTAATCGGAAGTTTCTTAATTTATTATGCTACTATATTAATATTTCGATATTTCATTTTTCTACGAAAGGTTTTTTTTATATGATTCAGCGAAAATGTACGATGCATATTTATTACTGTAATCTTCGTATTTTTTAAAAATCTAATTATTATTTCCAGTTTTTTATTTTTCTTCGATTGACGGTACAAAAAAGATCGAGTAATGCAAAATTTCTATTTTTCTTCGAGCTATACTTTACTTCAATTAAAAAATAAAACATTGGCAGACATCTGACATCGGCTTATGTTTTTCTTATCAAAATATAATTTAAATGCAAAAAATAGTAACAGCACAAAACCCGCAAGAATTGCAAATAGAACAGGATCTAACATGAAAGCAAGAATGAGTCAAGAGAAAAGGATAGACGAGCACAAGCCACTAGTCAATGCGCGTAACTGAGCGTCTCGCACGTCACACGTAGAATATTTTGTGGATCATGCGTACTGATTGCGTACCTATGCGCACAAATGACGACATCAAAATTGAAATATATAAATGACAGTTTTGTCCTAAAAAGTGATAATTTAAAAAAAGAGCTCTGTCATACCTTACGTTCTAATATGTTCTTTCAAACAAAAAAAACCAAGTCTATAAAATGAAGGCTCACAGAGAATTTTGGTTGCCAAATAAGCTGCTTTTTATCCTTGTTTATTGAATATTTCACGAAAACAACATGGTATAGGGCTGAAAATTTCATCCGATTTGAATGTGCCTAGGCTAAGATCGATTTTTCAGGAGAGGACTTGATATGAACACAAGAAAACCACAGCAGGGAAATATAGTTGCGGCACACTAATATCTCTGAACTAGAGTCTTTCTTTCATCTTATTATTTTATATTACAATAGTTCAAAAATGAATTCATTCATTGACTGAGGGTCTTCATTATATTTTCAAATGATGACCTGAATTGTATCATTGCGATAGTCAAAAGAATTTTTTTTCTATTGATCATCTGTTTAGTTCTTATTGGATGATACCTTGAAGTGTAAGCCAATACGTTGATCGGCGGCGGCTGAAATTTTTTAATGAATTGTTTTAAAAATTTTCTTCATTTCAGAAAGTTTTGAAATGTAAAAGAGCGAATACGATGGTTGTGTGGCGGTGACAGTTCAAACGATTGTCTCACATCTCTATAATACCAATTCAATGCATGTCGTCACTTGACAAGTATATAAATAATAGTTCGACTAAGTGTAAGATTTTCTTGCTTTGTCGATTAAAGAAACACGTGTACACATAAGACACGATGTTCAACATATATGATACAGTGAGGGCTCAAAAAAGCATGTACATTTTTGTTTTTACGCATAAACGAATAATAAGGATACTCTAAAAATTTTCTCTTATATCGGACTTTGTAGAGCTTTTTTCGCTGATCATTTTGGTAAAAGAATTTTTTGATTTTCATTGAGTAATGACGATGTTATAGTCAAAATACTAAACACTGTAATATAAAGTAGGGAAAAGGTTTAGCACACTTTTAGTATTTGGCTAAGACGCAGAATTTAATGGGCTACATTTTGGTAACAAGCACTTATACTTATATTACAGTTAATTAATTAATTAATAATCATTAGCAATTAATTAATAAAATTTTGATTTTATTTTTAAATTTCAACTCTTTCATATGAAAGAACATAAAAAACTGAACAAAACTCTATAATTACTATTTGGAAAGCAACGAATTTAGTATGCGTAAAAACAAAAATGTACATGCTTTTTTGAGCCCTCACTATATTATTTTTAGTATCCAATTGATACTAAACATTTCTCATCAGAACAAAAAGCAGCTAAAATTTAATTCACGGATGTCAAAGTATATCAAAATTTTCGAAATTTCGTTTTGTTGTTATTTTTCAAAACAAACAAATAACAATCGAGAGATATTTTAGTTTTTTTCGCTTTTACTATTAACTTTGCAGGCGATATAGATTTCTGGGTCTACTTCCAACTCGTCTCTGATTGATAATTAAGATAGATTCTTCCATTCTAATTAGTTTAAAATTGGGTCATAATTAGTCTTTCAATTAAAATCTATGCTGATAAGAATTTAACTTGAGAATATATATAATATTCGTGTCTCATGAGATGACTGTCTACAATTTAAATTTACAAGCTATTTTGGTCATCAAATCTGGTCGTACAGTAATAACTTCTTTCGAGAAGAAATAAAGTCTATTCTATAATAGTTGTTTTCGACTTACTCATTTAACTCAATTCAATTATAAAGTACACGTTTTTCTGTTGATGTTTTTAAAGTAAATAACCATTTCGAATTTTTAAATAATTTTTCTGCATCAATTCTATTTCCTTAAATTAAAGGAGATTCAATTAATAAAAGAAACATTAAATAACCATTTTACAGTTTCTGCAACAATAAATGCAATATCTTGATTTTCAAATGCTATAAAAGAATGACCACTACTACTATCGATTCTTTTTTAAAAGAATTCATTTTAATCGTATTACGACACCAAAATTAAGAAAAGGATGAAAAAATTTACATTAAAAAAATTTATATCGTAAATCGGATACCCGTCTTAGTCCTGATTAGATGATGATAAGCTTTTTTTCATTTAGATTTTTTTTATTTTACATTGCCTATATCCGCTGGTATAGATGGTAAAGAAAGTATGTGTTTTTCTTCTTGTTCATCGTTCATCATAGGAGAATTAGAAAAAAAAACAAGATCAACAGTTTAAATCAATTTTATATTTAACCTTGGACTATGAGTATATTTTCACGAGCAAAAAAATAATTCTGCAGAAATAAAATAGATTATTTAAGACATCATTATCAAAAAGGTAAATAATGAATAGGGAATAAATCATTAATAAATTATCACAAAGATGAAAGAAAATTATATATAACATTATCATTTTTTCCTGGATTGTTGTTGAGCAAGACGTTGGCATTCAGCTTCAGTTAATTCAATATCAAGTTTCGCAATTGTATTCATTAAACTATCGCGTTCACTACGTAAAACGCTTATTTCTGTTTTACAAGTATTTAGTTCAGAACGAAGTCGTTCATTTTCAAGACGAAATATTTCTAATCGTTGTAATTTTTCATTTATATTGTCAGTAGAAGTTGACTGTGGTAATGATGGAATAATTTGCTTTTTATCATCTAAATTAAGAATTTCAAATGTATTGATGAATTCTCGGAGAAAATAAACTTTTATACTAAAATTTATCAAGAAATCGCTTGAAAATCGTGTAATCGATTTTTCTGTAAAAGTAAATCACTTTTCGAATAGTACGATCAAGTTTTTATGACTGCATTTCAAAATTTTACAGAACTTGATTAAGAAATCTAAAAAGTAGTTTCGTACTTCGTAAGTCTAAATATTCTTTTAGAAACTCATAGTTAATAATTTTGAAACGATACATAAGAATGTACGCTTTCAAAATTTGAACTATTTCTCATACAAAAATCGACTTTGCAAACAAGATAAGACAAATGACGATTGAGAGACATTCCGAATATTTACGCCACTGTGGCATCTCTACGCTTATCAAAGTTCATGCTCACGAGACTGATGAAAAGCTTTTTTTTTTTGGAGGATTCTAATAATAAATAAAACTATTTCAGATCGAAATTTCACTACAAAACACGCAAACGTATCAAATTTTCAATATGTCGATATTCTATTTAAAGAATAATCTTCAACAAGATAACTTGTTTCTTACCATTATTATTCATCTTTCGAACAATGATTTTTCCATCAATTTGACGAAGAATATGCATACATTCGATAATCATTTTGATTGGTGGTTTCATTGCAATCGGAGTTTGTGTTGTTGAAAATTCAGGAAGGGGCTTAAAGAAAAAGAAAAGTTAATGACGAACAAGGAAAGTTCTACAGCTGATAAATTGCTTTTGAGATGAGAGTATGTGCGTTATATAGATTCAAATGAGGTATGAATACTCCGAAAAGACTTCGTGCCTTTAATTTATTGCTGTGGAGATGCTGCACTATTATGGTATTTTTTAAATGAGTACTGTGATAACAGGAAACCTAATTTTCGAATTTCTTGTTAAAATTTTGCATAAAGACAGATCTTAATGAGGGTAGTTTCAGGTCTCTCGATTTTCTTCTGTCCTGAAATAAGAACATCAGATTTGTTAGTTTATATGAGCGCAATATCTTTTCAGGGATTCATAGCTCATTTGAGTTTACATAATGCACATAGTCTCGACTCAAAGGCAGTTTATCAGCTGTAGATTTTTCATCATAAGAAAGACAAAAAAAAAAAAGCAATTTTCATACTTCAAGTGTAAATTGTACATTATTTAAATGAATATCAATTGGAGCAGTTTTAATTGGTTGATTTTCTCTAAGGATTTTTTCTTCACTTGTAAGCATTTCTTCAAAATTTTGTGAAATTACATCGATAGCATGGCTAGCAACTTTTAATGAACGATCTTGAATATGTAAAGTAATTATTGGTGGTGGTGATAATTCACTTTTAGGAAAATCAATACGAACATTTATTGGTGGCACATTTTCCGTATTATATTCATCTATAAATAAGTATAAAAAAATTGAATTTGAGAAAATAAATCAATCATACCTGGATTTTCATTTTCAAATATTTTTGGTTTCATTGTATCCAATTTTACTGAAGAAAATTCATCAATACGTAAATATTTTACATTACATGCAATATACATTTGCTTATCAGTCTTTCCATTATCTTCTGTTATACAAACATTTATTTGATTTAATTTAATAAATACACCATTAGCCTACATAAAAAAACAACAAAAACAAATTTTTTCTTTTCATTTTCATATAAAACATACCGATTCTAATGCTCTCATTCCAATATAATTTTTTCCTGTTACACTAATACTATCATCATCTAATTCAATACGTGTTACTTTTTGTTGTTGTTCTTCAGAATCATTATTAAATACACTTGCTTCGAGATCAGCATCTAATTCTTCATTGAGATCCCATTGGGACGACGTTTCATCACTATTATCACTCATGTTCATCAATGATGATATGGATGAAGCTCGTGAACCTTTTGAAGCAATCTCTAATCCACGCTGAATATTGAATTCAAATTTAGATTTCTTTTTTCGAGGTGAATCAAGACTTTTATTTGGAATCATTTTTTCTATTGTCGTTGTACTAGCAAGACTCGGTGCTGGTGTTGTTACTAAATCAATAACAACATTTGTTTCGGATGTATCATGTATGATAGGTTCAATATCAATTTCAGATAAACTTGATGGAGTAGGTGTAGAATGATTAATAATTGGATCTTCAAGATCATCCATGACACCAAGTGTAAATGTTGTTGGCATAGTTAAACAAATTGTTATTTTTATATCATCAGAAGAATTATTTAATAAAAGTTTTTCTTTAATTAGATGAGTTTGATTTTTATTTCGTTCGAGTGCATCAAAAAAGAGACCTAATTCATCTACTAGATGCATAATAAATGTGTATTGTTTTTGAGAAATTTTTAATAGAGATGGATTTTCAAGAATACAAAGAATATTTAACCAAGAATCTTAGTAATAGACAAGAAAAAAGTTTTCTTAGAATTGGAAGATATCCATAATGTATTACTTGTTTCTACTTTATCAAGTACAATCCAACTTGTCATTGATAAAGTATCAATCATATTTTGTTTTGTTAATCGAATTGAATCCGATGATGATGATGATGGCGTAAAATCCAGATAAATATTTTCAACATTTAAATTCCAAATATCATATTTAGCAGACTATATACATAGAGACAAAGTGGTGAGTTAAATCAGATTTTTCTCAAAAATAAATTTTATTCTTTGGAAAATAAATTTTCATTCACATCCTAAAATAAACTCTTTTTAACAGTATTAGTTCTTCCGGACTTTCTGGAGAAGAAAATTTTTACAGATACTGGACACATCTTAAGAAAACACTGGCTTTTTCTTAGTAGGTCAAATTTTGTGAAAGTTGACAATAGTCTTTAGAACAATATTTTTCAAAATAAAACAGAATACCGACGCCAAATGGTGACTAGTGTGTGTGACAAATAGTTGCAGCTTAATTCACTTTTTTGTATAAAGTTTGATTTTGAGAAAAATGTAAAAAGAAATTGAATTTCGATTTTTTTTTCTGAATACTCATCTTTTTGTGAAACATAAATCTAAACGAAGTTTTGAAGTAGAGAGATGAAAATTTAACTCCTCCTCCCTCACAAACTGTAACAGACGTTATTGATTTATGATCAAAGATCGTAACGACTCGTTCTACTATATGATCTACTCCCTTATTGTCTTTCTGAAGGATTAAATAAAAGCATGGTGAAGAAAACTGTTCCAGAATACATAGAATAAAGCAATCTGTCTTTGATAAGGGACAGCTTTTTCTTTCTATTTAAGGCTTTATAGATTTTCAACATTTCGTGAGTACTTTATTTATCCTTATAAGAGGTCCATAATTAGAGAAAAACAGTATATCTTTTCAAATTCATCTCCTATTATCAATTCCATTTCAGACAGAGAGAAAAGAACAGATGAAAGACGATGGGAAAAGCTGTTGTCAAATATTGAGTGACTCACGAAGAAATGGAGAACTCGTAGCAACATTTTCGAATTAGTCATATCGATCATATATCGAATAAACTCAATCATTTACCTCGACATGTGACTCTAACATGATCATACGCTAAAAATGAGATAAAAACACTGCCAATAGAGAATTTTTGTTTTTTGCAGATCGATAGAGAACATTTCAAAAACTATATATCAATGAAAAACAAAAACTCAAAAATATATTGATTTTCACTTCCACAGAAGGGAGAGAGTGTATCCTCACAACAAAACTCTACATTTTTGCGCTCAATTTTTAGTAATCAAGCAAACATCTCTCACTTTTTTCAATGAATCAGTCGTCATTGTATAATAAGTATGAAGTGCTGTACTAGCCGACGGTGCATCTGGTAAAGTATTAGTCTTTTTACTCAATGGATTATCATATAAATATGTATCATATGGATGTTTTTCAAATAATGAACTAAATCGTGTTGTTGTCTCATTTGAAAAAGGCCATTGAGTTT
Source organism: Rotaria sp. Silwood2 (assembly GCA_905329745.1). Classification (NCBI taxonomy): domain Eukaryota; kingdom Metazoa; phylum Rotifera; class Eurotatoria; order Philodinida; family Philodinidae; genus Rotaria; species Rotaria sp. Silwood2. The sequence continues at coordinate 693,977 of CAJNSZ010000005.1, read as the reverse complement.
GTTGAAAAAAATTTGTTTCTTTAAATAATTCTAAATGTTTCTCAAGTTTATATCGATTACTTGTTAATTCTGTTCGTGTATTTGTAAATAAAATTTTTGAAATATTGAGTTCAAGTATATCAAATTGTTGTTGATTTAATATTTCATTCTGTTGTAATGATGTATTAGATTCCGAATTCGCGTCTTGTTTTGTTTCTTGTAATTTACGATTATTAGAAAATAGATCCGAACTTATAACAATCTAAAACTAAATCTTTGAAAAGAAAAAAATAAATCAAAATTTGACATACTCTTGGTAACATGGCTTCTAATTTAATTGCAACATGTTCAAGATCAACAGGTGGCCTATCAGTTTTTAGTACACCAGAATTATCCTATTAAAAGTAAAAAATAATTTTTCTTCTATTAATTAATTTACTATCGTTATTGATAATGTCGATACGAAAGCATCAAGCCAACTTAATGTAGAAAAATCAACACGAATAACAAGAGGCATTATTTGAATATACAAATCACTATTGGGTACTACAAAACAAAATGATTATTTATACTTTCCTGGAATTATCATTTGTTTGATTTTACCAGGAAATGCATAAGAAAATGGATAATAATATTCTGTTTGTTGAATATTAATAATACCTAAATTATCTGGTAAATGATAATACGTTTTATCAGATGAAATTAATGGTCGACGACGTTTTTGTTGTTTATCATTATTTAATGAAACAGGATAAAAAACGAGATCATCAATATTTATGACACGACATGATTCAAACAAATAAATTTGCTTTGTACGAAGAGCTTTTTCAAATTTCATAGCTGAAAAAAATTCATAATAGTTTATTGGTGTTCATACGTGAAAGTTTAAACTTACATGTTTCATCACTTGGTGCGGAGGCTTTAGCAGTATTGAATTGTGCATGCCATTCTTCATGTAATCTAGTTATCCATTCATTACGATTTATTGATTGACTTTCACTATATTTTATCCAATGGTTTTTTGATGATCCATATTCATGATATGGATAAAGATCGATGGATAAATTTGCTATAGTCATTTGAAGTGAACCATTTTCAACTAGACGGTCAACTAAAATAGAATAATATTTTTATTGAAATATTAACCAAAAATAGCATTCATATGTCTCTGTATACCGAGAATATCTGCATCGGCCATCATATGTAAATCTAATCGTTTAACATTAAAATGTAATGATGTTTCAATAATATCGTATCGATTAAATGCATCATTCAATTGTTGTCCAGCCGTTGATGAATTTATTGGTTTATTAGTCCCTGTTCTTGGTGGTTTATGTTGATATGTTGGTGACTGTTGTTGTCGTTCTAATTTCTAAAAAAGTAACAGATTTATATGCTTCTTTTTTTAAAATAATTTGATTTCGTTTATATATATATATGTTTTCTAATACATGAAAGAAAAAATGAGTCGTTGTTTTGATGCTTCTATGTAAATAAAATTCTTGTCATTATAGAAAAGAATATTAGAAGATCACTTTCAAATTAATTAATGATTTCAGAAAGACTTGCAATTTTCAGTTTCAGACACACTAAAGCAAAAGATATCAATTTGTATATGAAATGTTACGTTTCTGTGAATCATTTTTTATTCATATAATTACACCTGTTTTTCACAAAGAGCGACTTCAAGATTTCATATTATTAAGTTGTGCTGGCAATGTGTCGTTTGTAAGTATTAATGGTAGTGTGATAAGTCACTGAGCTTACGCTGAAGTGTTTTGAAGTTTTGTTTACAATAGTCTCTCACATCCGGATCTCGACTACCATGCATACTGAAGATCTGAAAATTGATGTGCAGGTACTAAACTAAGAATTCAATTCAGAAGTACAAGATCGCACCGATTGATAAAAAACCAAGATAATTATGATAATGGGTACCTATCTTTGCTTTAAGGGGGCCCCCCCCCCTCAAAAATTGATCTCAGCCCAGGAACATCCAAACAGGCTGATATTTGGAGGATATGTTGGGCCTGGGATAGGACGCACGTTGTAAAAGTTNGAATTGTCATTTTTGACCAAACCATCCCTGAGGAGGGGTACAGGGATTTTTTCAAAAAAAATGTTTTTCTCAGAATTATTCACAACATATATAAATCGACTCAGTTTTTAACGCTGATTCCGAATCTGATATTAGTTTTGAACCAAATCGTAGCTTTCTAACAAAACATCGCCTGAAAAAGGTCTCAAAATGCACAAAACCTGCATCCAGAAAGCAAATTGCCTAGATATCTCTCAGATGATAAAAAAACAAAGTGAATATACCTGTTCACTTTTTGAAGTACACTTAACACTCCTATTTAAATCCGAGGTTTTCACATTTATTTAATTAGAATATTATCTTTTATTTTTCATCATATGTATAAGTACTACAAAATTTCAACTAAATTTCAAGACAAGAAATAGTAAAGTAAAACTTGTAGTACATGATCATGTGTAAAATATAAATATAAGAGATACTGTTTAAAGTGTTTTCGGTGTCATTCTTGTTTTCACCAGTATCCTATAATCGAAGCTAAAAAGAAATCTGTGTGCATATGCAATAAAGCAAAAGATCTGTAGTAGTTTTGAATTTGATATATTGCTGTAATAGAATATCGAATGCTTCACTGTTTTTTTGCTTTACTAGGTACAGTGTAAACTACCTAGTGCAAAAAATCATGTCAGAATTTGATTAAATTTTTTTTCAAAGATTAAAAGTATTTTGAAACAAAACATTTTAGAAAACTCTTATGCAACTTTGGTCTTAGCTTTTTTATCAAAGTACGTTTTTTTAAGCTTTTTCCATTATCGACTTTTGAACTTTTCAAACACCATGTATATACCTCTGTGCATTACAATAAAGGCTTTTGTTTGGGGTTAATATGATTGATCTAGCACATGTGAGAATAGATAGTAGACGATGAGATAAAAAATTCCATTTTTTCTTTTTGGATTTTACGAAATTAAAAAAATGTATCGCTGAATATCTGACGTAGAAAATTTCTATTTTGTTTCAAAAAATATCGTTCGTTACAGAACTCAATAAACTTCTTTCCTCATATAAAATTTATAGATTTTGCCAATCTATTTTTCGGAATAAACTTCGTTTTTTCAGCTGTAAATTGCCAATAGTGAATACATTGATACCAAAAGATATCATAAAAGCATTTATTTCGATCTTTGGAAAACAAAAAAGTTTCTTTTTGTACAGAGACAATGCTATATATCTAACTTGTACAAGTCACATCCAACAAATAAATATATTATTGATCTACGTAATACGATAAAATCTTTTGTACATTCAAAACCATTGTAGAAGTTTTCTGAAACTTTTGGTTTTCAAATATTTCTAGTCTTTGAAAAACACATTTCAATCGAATTCTTTCATGAATTTTCACACTAGACACTTTGGTCTTTCTAAAAAAGGGTAAATCTCAACAACGTTCAATCATAGTACTAGATCAAATCCAAATCAACACAGAACTTTCTACTCATCCGCACGTGTACCTGGTTTAAAATGAATAGATGAATGACTAGAACTACTATGTAATGAAAAACGTACAAAAAATGAATCTAAATGTTGGTAAACGATAGAAATAGTACGAACAACTTGATCAGAGGAAGAGCGAAGAAATCGGAGGAATAGTGAAAATTAATCTAAGTAGAAGAAAAAAGTGAAAGATGAAAATAATGAAATATAATATTTGCGAATGGGTTGTATGAAAACGGGTCAACCCGCCAACATCTCTGAACTGAGCTATCAGAAAATAATTTTTGCTATTTAATAAAGCTCGTCGATATATCTAAGTGGAGCATGTTCCTAAATGAATTGGGTGCTTTAAAAAGTCCAATTTCAATTTCACATAACATTCGTGCTGCTTTCAATTTCTGTTCATATATGTTACAATTATTCTAGAATTACTATATTAAACAATTGTTTATGTTTCACCGAGTGCAAAAGTTCATTGACTTTGTGAGCATATTTATAGAAAGAATAGTTGAAGAACTTGTAGTTATTGTATCGATTGAATGCTTATGATGAAAATCTACGGATATGCTATTGGAAAAAAAATCTATAAAAAATTCGTAACTACTTCTGATGGGCTGATTCGAGTGAACCATTAAGAGTAGCATAAGATAGATGCAACATACTCGTTTTAAAACAGTGTTGAGTAAAAAGTTTCTGAAAAATGCTTTGTTATGCGTAAAATAGACAAATAATTCTCTGTATTCTTAGAATGATTTACTTGTATACAAAAAAAAAGTCATTAACCCTTTACCATAAATCGTAAAATAATAAACCCTTGAGCATAGAATAAATTCTTTTCTGTAAGTTTCAAAATAATAAATCCTTTTCTAGTAGTCTTTATTCCTTGCTTCGACAAATTCTTCAAGGATTTAGGATATCGGCATAGATTGTTTTAGAGTCTATGATAAATAGTAAATAGGATAATATAATATTGTTCTACGTTTTGTTTTTGCAATGGAAGACATTATACAAGTCATCAATCAGAAATATTTCTACGAATCATTGTGATTGATTAACTCGATTCAATGATCTTCTCATTCTGAAGTTTTGTTCGCAAATTCTTGGCACATGTATGCTTTCTTCTCAATCTTTGATAGATAGTTCTCAGTAATGGCATTTGCTCATGGATTTCTAGGGGTGTGCATGAATATCTTACAACTTGATTACAAAACGCTCATAAATTGGAATTTGATTCTGCGATCAGCGATCTTGCAACAACTAAACAAGAAAAGAATGAGGCAATGTGCTTGCTTAGATCAAAATATTTATTGATGCACGTCAGGACAATAACGCGGAGTACAAAGAAATACAAGGATCAACCTAATTTATTTATCGGCTTGTTTCTTTTCGTGTTTCTCTTTTTCATTTCGAAAGCAGAGAAGAAATATAGCACCCACGATGAATGCCATAATCGATAGGGATGCATACATCCACATCAATTTTGGATCGATGGTTACTGGCAGAAGTCCAAAACTCAAGGCACTACCAATCGCCGACGTGAAGAGAAAAAGTGACATAACGACAGACTTCATTGATGATGGTGCATGTGTGAAGGCGTACTCGAGACCCGTGATGGATGCAAAAATTTCCGAGATAGCAATGAAAAAATACGATGGAATTTGCCAAGCAGCAGTGATATTGTTAAATTGTTGACACTTCAAACACGGCTTGATCTTGTAGTCATAGTTTGGACCAGTCGAATAAATTAAATGTTGAACTAATGCTGTCCAAGCCATGGCGATGGAAACACAAAAGAAACCACATGTGATACGGGAGACCGATGTAAACTTAATGTTAGATCGTCGCAAAGTAGGATAGATCAGTAGGTCAAAGATCGGAATGAAAATAAGCAGAACAATCGGATCAATATTTTGTAAGATATCATTGGGTAGAGGACCTAGAGAAAAATTTATGAATCGCAAATCAAATACCTGCTAGCATGTCTTGAATATTTCAACAGAAATCACAAACTTACCAACGTTCATTTGAGCGGCTTGCGATATCATATTGCTCACCAATTGATTGTAACAAATCCAATAAAATGGATAGAAAGCAAAAACACGACAAGCACTCAATGCTCGCTTGAGATCTTCAACAAATTGGTTGTTGTCTGATTTCATCACTGTCTGATTGTCATCATGAACAATTGGTGACAGATCTTCTTTCGCATAATCTAAAAAATCTCGACGATTATCTTGTTTGCCGAGCCTCCATCGCATTTGAGTGGCTCTTGTAATCACACGACATGCACGAATGATCAATGAACCGCTTGGAACTTTTCGAATGTATTGATGACGACCAACAATTAGAACAGCAATGGAACCGGCGAATACCACCATGGGTAGGAGATAGGCAAGCCAAAATGAATGATATTTTTCGATGTTAGTGGTAACGATCGCTGATAGTGCGCCCAAATTTATGGCCCAATAGAACCAATTGAACATCGACTGTACAGTTCTATAATATCGATAATACAATCTGGAGAATATAGAAATAGATATTTAATGGACTCACACTTTTGGATCGATAATTTTCTTTTCACCTCTAATTTCTACAAAGTAGCAACAAAATTAAACTTTCTTCTACAAAAGGATCTTATTGCTACCTTTGACAATTGGTTTTGTTCTGGTATATTGTTCAGCCATCAGCGGACTAACATTACTCTTTACACCGCCAGTACCAAGACTCAAGATTATCATCGCTACGATCAAACCAGAAAAAGCAAGGCCTACACGAATGGCGAATGGTGTACTGCTCAAGACCAGGACGAGAAGACCAATCATGTAGGTCACACATGCCAAGAATATTGTCTTGTATTTACCCCAGAACTGATCAGCTAGAATGGCACCAATAATCGGTGTTAGATAACACAAGAACCGAAAGAACGTTGTTAATAAGGTGGCAGTGCGTTGTCCACGACCTAGTGCACCCGATTGTTTATCATTCGGGCCAGGTACCGGAAATTGAATATAATTCTGAAAGAGACCAGAGAGCCCTATGAAGGCGAAACGTTCACAAAATTCGCAAACGATAATCAGTCGAGCCGGTAGCGGTATATGATCAGAAATGTGTTTCAATGTTGTTAATTCTTCGGTTGTTGGAGCGTTTTCGTAAGTGTCTTCGATTTGCTCGATCACTTTCGCTTCAGCAAAGCGCTCAGCGCTCAATTCAATATCTTCAATCATACTCATTTTGTAGTATCTGTATGTATTGCTGCATTCGAGTCAGAAGTATATTTATTATATTAAACAGCGCTTATATTATTTCTCTCAAGAACACGGTAAAGATAAGATTTTTCTGGTTTTCTTCTCTCACAGTTTGCTTCATATTGTTTTCCCTTATCTTTGCATATTTAGGATGACTCATTCGATAATAAACAACTTCTCTTCTCACACCATGTGATAGATTGTGTATTTTCCAGAGAAATCTGTCAAACTGTGTTTGAAAATGCTAGAGCACAATTAATTCTGGTTACTTATTCCTGTTGCAGCTTCTCAGAAGAGATACTTATAAAAATAATATATAACTATTTAATTATTTAAATGACTGACTCGTTTACAAGAAAATTTCATTTTTTTTTCGTGAAACTGACTCTTTGAAAACTAACGATATTAAAACAACTAACGCTCATCCTTACGACTCGCTTGACCTTTGAACAAGTTAGTTTTGTTGGAATGTACGTGTTGATATCCATGCCACATTATGCTTCTCTTCAATTATTAAGCCAATAACAGTCATACTAACGGATTCACAACCATCCCAGAATCTAAACATCTTCACACAAGGCAATGCAGTCCCACATCTACATCGTACAACAGCATACTGACATATAACGTCATGCATAGCACTCTCACACTAACAATCACACCCACACGCAAATACAGCCACTACCACAGTGGACTCCACTATTATGCAGCATCATACCTAAGCACCACACCGACAAATACATGTCCCATACCCACAAATTCGTACCGCACACCTATCTCGGCAACCAGACGCGTAATCGCACCAAAAGTCAGCCATTGATATACTCAAACACTACATCAACACGTTCAACTATAGAATATTAGAAACAGTTTTGGAACTCGATTTGGAAGCAAATTCGCAGCTAATCGCAATACCCGAAGTCGGTTTCTCAATAAGTCTTTGGTTTTGGACCGTACACAATTTGAATGCTTTAGAGGATGCATAAGCATTAAGTACTTTCCAACAAATCACTATAAAGACTAATGATGAAACTAATGGACAAGCGGGTCGCTAGAACCACTGAGCTAGAGCAAAGAGTTGATTGCATTGTGCAAGTGCAACACACAGTAATTATGAGTGTTGATTTGGAGAGGATTTCTACGTTAGTTTAATCTTATTATCTGATTATTTACGGATATGGTGTACAGCTGAAGGTATGGCAGACGAATGTATAGCAATCACTTCGTGCATCGCAAAAATCAGTCGCTGGTTTATGTCCAGGTGCCTCCAATAGTCAATATTATAATAGTAATTAAGAAAGAAAGCTTTACTTTTATGCATTATCCATGCTTGAATTAAGTAAAATGTTTCGAAAATAAAGAAGTATAAATATCTTATATCATGAAAGCAATTGCTTATGTGTTGGAATGCAACAGACTCTAGTAATAATCGCACTTCCTTATTGTTAATAAATTGTTTCTATGGCGATTTCTTTAGTTTTTGTCGCCATTAGAATTTCGTAATGTCCAATCATAAATGTTTTCGAAGATCTTTCAAGCGTGTGAAAATCAATGGGTGTCGAAAAAACGATCAGTTTTAGTGCGATAATCTGAAAAATACGACGAGCTAACTGAATGGCAGATGATTGAATCTGATATTTGATCGGGTCTACTATTTTCGAGAGTATTGTAAAGTTTAAAAAAGATTCATTTTGTTTTGTCTTGAAAACATAATGTGTCCTCTATATAACTAGCGATAATATTGAGTTTAAGCGGATCCCTTTCCGGACTCGAACTTTTCAGTGATCTTTGTTTTTCATTTTTTATGTTCGTTTCGTAGATTTACATGGTTCCTGTCTAATGAACATATTTTAAGAAGACAAAATCACCTTTTTGGATGCAAAAAACTTAATTTTATGCGAATAAAGCCAAAAAGTACAACTATCTTTGCGATTTTCTAAAAATCGGATTTTCCAACAAAATTTAGAATTTTTCCCTCATTGTCTCCTGTATGGTATAATCGATTGGGCGGACACTTTTTATGAATATTGCAAACAAATTGCAGTGCATGTTTTTTCTTTTTCTTGAAAATATTGTGTCTATGAAGTTCGGCAGATTTTACAAAATTAGTACCATCCGAAAAAGCTCTTTTAGTGGGTTTTTGATATTGCCTTCAGTGTTCTGTTTCTCCTGAGCCTCAAAAGCAATATTTTTCAAAGAAAAAAAACGCATCCAGATTTGTTCTTTGTTACCACAGAAAAAATTTCAGCCCTTGAAAACGCAGGATAGATTTTTGCGAAGAGGAGGGGATAACTTCAATTTGTTTCTAGCTCTTGACCTTCCAAGGTCTCCCGAAGGAAAGCATGTGGAAATTTTGAGTCTATGACACATTTTATCCTACTCATCTAGATGTATGTATCCTGACAGTTTAAAAATTTTCGGCAAATGGTTCTAAAGAAAGCTTGGAAAGGGAGGGTGTCCTTAAGTCGTGTATTCCTGTTTGTCAGCAAGAGATTTTTGGAGTGTTCTATCGAAGGGACAGAAAGAAATGGATAGAGTCGCGAAAAAAATGTAATCTACCTATCGAAAAGAAATCTGATCTACCTATTGAAAAGAAATCTGATCTACCTATTGAAAAGAAATCTGATCTACCTATTGAAAAGAAATCTAATCTACCTATCGAAAAGAAATCTGATCTACCTATCGTAAAGAAATATCTCTGACGTACCTCATATGTAACTAGAATGCACAATAAAACTCTTTTAATATGACACGAATTTTGTTTACATTTGACTGGCGATAAATTCAGATTAGTCTGCATAATAATGTCATATAAAATACTCACCTATGAGACTCATATGTAGCTATGTTACTCACTTTTGAATTGTTTCATGCACTGCAATCGGCAACTTCCATATTGTCATGAAACAATTTTTTCATAAATGAGATGACGAGAATGCGTGTAGTATCTAATGTGATGAAAATGAGATAGATTATCTCTTCATTCACGCATAAGCCGCCTGTTAGAAAAGTATGAAAATTGAGTGACCTATAATTGATAGTTTCATCAGGGCTCAAGATTGGACAGGAATACAACACTAAAACCTTGTATTTCTATTCGAATGCTGTGCATCAAATTTCGTTTTTATAGAAAAAGATCAAACGCTTTTGAGAATGTTGGGGATTAAGCGTTCAATAACATGGCTGCGACATTATAGAGGATACTTCAGGGATGTCATGGTAATGAAAAAAGTCAATCGTATAATTTATATCTTCAAATCTATAAAAATGGAAAATGTTCCTGAAATGTCAGTATGTAACCAAGAAGAGCCGGGTTTCACTCATGGCAGCATCTAGAAGATATTTCATCAGGGTTTTGATATGGATGAAGGAAAAACATTGTCGTTCGCAGCCACACCCACATCCAGCAACACCCTGCTGGACTTCTACTTCACTTCTTATCTACTTCCTTTCTTGTTCATGTACCATAGTATTTTTCATTGTATGGTTTTTCGCGTATGTATAATCATTAAACTGTGGCAAAGAGAAATGGATTTATGAAGGTACACACAAAAGAGAAATCACAGATTGAATTATGATATCAAATATCCTTGGCGATAAACTGTTCTTAATAGGATGTCTTATATTACTCCGTATTAGAAAGACATGGTCAGATAAATAAAATGGATATGAATAATACTCTAGCCTATATAGTTAATTATGCCTTCACATGTTGACATTCGTATATCAATTTCAGCATCAAGAAAATGTATATGTTTGTCAACTATTTATCTGACTTTTAAGTGTTTTAAGATAGATTATCATGAATTGATTCACGTGGGCAGGAGAATATTTCTTTGTCTGGCACACAGCTTTCGACGAAAATATGCATAATTTTTGATAACAAAATATATTTATCAAATAAATCATAAACAGATCATTCTTTGTCTATATAAGACGGATACTATTGTATTCAGCTGAAATAAAATTTCTAGAACCTCAAAATGCATTTGTTGCTCTTTATTTTTACAATATCACTATTATCGAAAGTTAAAGGACAACAATGTCAAGCAAGATTCAATCAGTCAATTAGTGGACAATGTTCATCAATCGACATCTGTGAAGGAACCATATTAGCATCTGATTTATGCGGACAGCAAATTTGTTGTGTTCCTGTCACATCACCATCAGCTTCAGAAATATGTATTACTGCTAATGACTTCGACATTCTATATAATACATCTCGTGCTAGATTTCTTCGAAGTGTTCTCAATTATGGAATAAATTCAGCTGGCATATGCTACAACTGTCAAGCAAAAGCTGCTTTCCTTGCGGTTGCAGCAGCAATGACACAGAATTTTAAAACCGATGAAGCTACTAAGAATGATGCACAATTCTCTGCCGATGACAACAAATATGGAAACTCACAAGAAGGTGATGGATCTCGATTTCGTCGACGAGGTCTCTTTGGTCTTCGTGGAAGAGTAATGTATCAGAGATTACAAGCATTAATGCCACTATATGAAAGTCTAATCAATCCAGAGTCAGTAGCACTTACAGAAAATGCAATTATGATTGCATCTAAGATATGGACTAATCCAGATTTGATCAATGGTAAACGTTTTTTAGATCACTGATATTTTTATTTAACCCTTGAAAATTTTTTATTCCGAAAATCTAGTGAGAGAACAAAAAGAAAAAATTGCTTTCCTTTTGAAAAATACGGAAAAAAATGCGAAAGGTGTTCGGTTTAACTATGAGGAAAAAGTCCAAATGATAGATAAGTGACATTCTTTCCTCTTCATTTGTTTTTCTCATGAAAGATTTCATCTTTAATCCAGTAAAAATGTCATATCCTGTTTCATAAATTTACTCATGACAACGAAAAAGAAATCAAATTTTTAAATCCTAATCTATAGTATACTCCACAGCTTAAATGTAATCCATATTTTTGTTTTATCTTACAATAGAACCTGCTTTAACACGCTACGTTGATGGTTCATTTTATGGTTTTTCGATGTTGTGGTAAGTCATTCTTATGACTACTTTTAATATTTGAATAGTGTTACTCTTATTTTCATACTCAAAGGTATAAATTAACTGGAGATATTGAACAACTCTCCATTGCTGCTAAATATTATTCAATATTTCTTCGTCAATTGCAGTGTGGTGGTGATCTATATTCTGGACAAGGACCAGTTTGCCAGTATAATGCTACGCATAACGGTGTATGTTCAGCTGATTGCATCAAAGGTTTAGAAGATTCTAGTACATTTTGTGGCTGTAGTGATCCAAAAGGTCAACAATGTCCGAATAGTCCAAAACATATTCGATGTTGTTTGGATACATGTGCACAAGAATTAAAAATGGATTTAGGCATTGTCCTTGATGCTAGTGGTAGTGTTGGCGTGGATAATTATCGACTACAGCTACAATTTACAAAAGATTTACTTCATCGAGTTAATGTTGATTCAAATAAAACTCATATTGGTATTATCAATTATTCTAACTCCGCTCAGACGCTGACGTGGCTGGATACAGACTACACTCTCCAACAAAAACTTCAACAAGTTGATCAGGCGATATATTACTCCAGCAGTACAGATACTGCTCTTGCTCTTCAACAAGCAGATATTGTTTTTTCATATGAGCGTGGTCGTCGACGATCAAATGAAGGTGTGGCATCTGTGATATTTGTAATCACAGATGGAGCAAGTAATAATGAACAAGCAACGATTCAAGCTGCTAATATTTTAAAACAAAAAAATATTGTTCTGGTGAGTGTAGGTGTTGGTAATGGACCCAAACTTAATGAATTACACGCCATTTGCTCACCACCAGCAAGTGAAAACTATTTTGCCATGTCGGATTATAATGCTCTTGAACAAAAACTAAATCAATTCACGTCAAGATCATGTTCAGAACCAGTATCTATTTCATCGAATACAACTGCCACAATTGAAATTAGTAAGGATAAATATAAATTTCTAAAGGTGGAAATTGTTGCAATTGGTAAACAGATTTTGATTACTGTTACATTGTTCAGTGGTAATGTGAAATTATTTTATTCATTTACAAATCGAAATCCAAAAGATCCAGCTGATTTCATTGATTATGAGACAAGAACAATAGATACTAATTCATCAGTATGGAGGCAATCCCAGTCCTATTTTCATCTATCGTCAATGAAAACAAACATAGCTAAGAATGGTCAAGTAACATTAGTTATTGATAAACCAGATACTAATGTAGACTTTGCGTATATCGGTATCAAAGGTATTGAGGAAAACAACAAATTTGAATTGAAGTTTGATGATTGTACTGCAGTGAATTGTATACAGTCAAGTGCATCAACTGAGAAACTAGCTATTACTTTAGTGGTTATCTCAAGTTTGTTTTGTCTGTAAACGATGTTTCAAGAAAAGACTTTCTTTTTTGCTGTAGTGTGTGCATTTTAAAATAAAACAGGTTTTCTTCCACCAAAGTTTTCATCATTAAATTTTTATTGTTAGGTGATACAGATATTCAAAATATAGATCTTTGAATATGACCTGAAATATGCCACATAACATTGAAAATATCATGAAAATTTTAAGATGCCTTACAAATCACGTGGCAATTGCTGGAAGAGCAAACTGAACTCTATTCAAGAAATTAACTATCAAATTGAAATTAAGAGCTTTGTCTTCTTTTGTTTCTCCAGTATGCCACTTTTGTATTCGCATTCGATAGCAATACCGTTTGACTACTAAAACTGAATATGGAAACTAAATCATCGAGTAATTAAAGTTATTCTGCAATGAAAGATCACAGTAATGTCTTCGTTCGTTTTTTATTGCTTAAATTCTAGCACAAACATCAGCACCGTTCTATCATGGTGAAGCACTTTGTCCCTGAACTGTTCTTCAGTGACAAGAGCGATACAATGCTAATCGATCATACTATTATCCAAGAGAATAGGATCGTTTCATTGACAGTGAACCAGCCGATAAAATAGCTGTCTTACTTCAAACTACGAACAAATGATTAGACGACATCTCGATGTTCATTTCTAATTTCCGTGAAGTGAAAATAATAAAACGATGTGTTCTATTGCTTTGATTATGTACTAAAAATACTTTTAGTATTCCATTTTTCTCCCTCTTACTCAACTTGCATTATCTAGTTTCAATCTTAAAAACATTTCGAGTTCAAAATTTTATTTTTGATTTGCAAGTATTCCTACATATTAATTCAATAACATATGTTCTGTCGTTTATATATGAAAAATTTCATCTCAGATATACAGTGGGTACCAAAATTGATCAACCACCATAATGAACTTTTTTGTTTTGTTCATACCTCAGACGCTAAATAAGCTAGAACTGTCTGATTTTTGTCACATACTAGTTCTTGGTCTGCAGTCTACGTATACAAAATTTGAAGTCAATCTATTAATGTATTCAGCATTTATTAGCAACATAATTACGAAATGCCTTTTTTCATTGTTCCAAAATTGATCAACCACTTGTTGTTCAAAATTCAGTGCGCGCCTATTTTAAAGAAAATTTTTCTTTTTGACACACCATTCTGAAGAGTAAATTGTGCTCTACACAGTAGACTACTTTTTATTGCAGCTTCTTTTCAGAAAAGATCGAATAAGAGTGACTTTTAAAGTATATCGAAAGTTTTTGACAAAATGCGATTTTCTCCTCTATTTCTCAGCCAATATCAATTTTCAATGCACTATTAGAAAGAGCGTTACAAACTGCACCAGAGAAGTTGTTTTCACAATTATTCTATCTTAGAAAGTTGACTTGGTAGATTCTTATGNGACGGATCCTGCTCATCTTCGAACTCGACCGAGACATTGTTTTTTTTTTTTTTTTTTTTTTTATTTGCTTCAACTGATGGTCCTAAGACCCTAGCAGTACCAATAATAATACTCGACCGAGACATTGTTAAGACTGAACTGTGTAGAAAATTTCATCGCGATTAGACTCTCCTTTCAAAAGTTATCGTGTTAACGGCCGGCCGGCCGGCCGGACGGACACACTGACCGATTCTAGAGTGTACTCACTTTTTGAGTACACAAAAAAGGCAATAAAACTAAGAATGCTTGTAAAAATGAGTTAGGATCAAGTATTCGGTGCCACAAACAACAACATATTGGATTATTACGGAACATCTCTTATTAAAGTCAGACAAAGATACACTTTATTCAACAGTCCTACGAAGAAGAGTGACATAGATCGAACATTTAATCCTGGTTCATTTTTACAAATTTCATCATTAACTTCATTGACTTCTTCTTCAGTAATTACGCTATGCTTATCCGTTTTCGACATTACTGGTTTCATAAAATCGCTAGAGTGTATTGCTAATGCAATATTTAATTGGTGTGTTTTTTTTCAAATTCAATTTTTAGCTATTGTTTTACAATACTGTATTATTCCAAATGGGCCATGATTAAAATTATTTTTATCTCAAATATATTTAATAAAAGTCTCATGAATTTATGATCAAACTACAAAAAAAATATTTAAATCCCTTGAATTACTGAGAAGTTATTCACCTGGTTTTTTTGTTCGGACTTGTGGTACATCCTGTATACAAAGTCGTTCAAAAGTAACTTTAGAGAGAAAAGATTGAATATTACCGCTATGTTCTGACTAAAGAAGATAAGTTTTTCACCACTGATAAAGGTGTGTTCATAGTTCATATTAATAAGAAAAACGCTGACAAAAACTTTTGTGAAGTTTCACCATTTATGTGAATAGAATTCAGGAGTTTTGAAAGAAGAAACAATGTATCCCAGTAGGCAACATCAACTATGCCGCTAATTTTTTGTGATCAATTTTTTATACTATTATCATTTGATCTTGTATTTACATCAAATTTTCAGTCCTAAACGGTGAGAGTCTGTTGAAAAAACTGTCAATTTGCCATATAAGCTCTTAAGTAGCTCAGCGGAAATTTTTTTATGATGATTATCCTACTGACTGACATTCCTGTTTTAATTTGAATTCTGAAGAGCTCGAGATATAATCATTATCAAACCATCTCAACGGCTAGCTAAACATCATTTGAGAATTAAAATAGAACAAGAAATGATAATGAGACAAGTATTGTAAAAGTACATTCAAAACATTTGTGGTTTTCTCAATAGATTTCTCGATGTTTATAACTGAAATTTCAGGGTACACTCAGAAATCAAACATGTATCTTTGTTATAAATATGATACCAAACGGTTAATGATTTTGACGTTTATTTTGGCAATGAGAGTAACTTCTTTTTTGAAATTTGTGAAACATGACTATTTTCCACAAAAGTCAGCAGCGACACTTAACAACAGTTTTTTTGTAAACATGTTTCTTATGAATACAACGTGGGAACACACCAGTGATAATAAAAAAACTCCATTTCCTTAAAATATTACTGTGATATTCAATTTGGTCTCGATAAAGTGACTATTGAGTCATCTTGTACATTGATATTTTTATGATCTTTAAAGTTTTTTTAAATGAAAACTAGGTTATTGCAAATATATATATATACGCATATAGATATTAAAGATGGAACATGTTGTCGACATATCGTAAAAAAAAACACACGCCGTCGTTACAACATAAACGAAAACGAAAGACAAAGAACCAAAATGAAAAAAGTCTATCATAGGAAATCAGTATGGCAAATGGAGATAGTAGAAAAGAAAACAGGTGATAAAGAATGTCGTAATATGTAGTATTGTTTTGATGAGTATAAACGAGAGAAAATGATAAATAAAGAATAACAAAAAATAATAAACGTTTAACTGTTGTCTCGAAGTTTAGTTTTTGTAATTGAATTCGAACGCATTTGTCTTTGTTGTTGATGAAGATTTGTTGGTGTACTTTGTCTTGGTCGATAATCAAGTTTATAACCATCTAAAATATTTATCGATTTATTTTTGATAACAAAAAGAAAACATTTTATTTTACCTCTAGTAGTATGGGAGTAATTTGAATCGGATAAATACTGTTCAGGACAGGCAAACGCTAGATGACCAATATCACCACAAGTATAACATGCTTTTGGTCGACTATGCTGTTGTTGTTGTTGTGAATAGGATGTTTGTGATTGTCGTTGTTGATGATGATAGGGATGACATGAATTTTGTTGAAATTGATGAGAATCTGTTGGATAATGTTGTCTATGACGATAATTGGATTGTTGATGACGAGCAACAGTTGATGATGTTGATGAAAGTGGATGATGCAGATTTTGTCCATGTTGATCGGGTGGTGTATTCGTACTATTTGATTGTGTTGTTGACCGAGAATTAGGTACAAGTCCTTGTGGACCATTTGAATTTGTAACAAAACTAGCACCTGATGCATTATTTGTATTAGCTGCAGCAGCTGCTGCTACGGCTGCCATATTTGGAGCAAATAATCTTATGAAATCAGGTGATGCTGATGGAAAACCGGGTGGGATAGCTATTGGAAATATACAAGGTTCAATTGGATTATAAAGAAATGAATGTGTAGTTAATAATGGTACATGATGTTGATTTTGGGATGTACAATTTGATGATGAGGAGGATGATGACGGTTGTAAGGAAGGAAGAGGAGGTGGTGGTGGCCGTGGTGGAGGTACGCCATCATTAGCTCCACTTGTTCCTGCTCCTGTTTTAGGTAATTTTGGACTTGGACTTGATGAGGAAGATGGTCGAATACCGCCAAAATTAATTAAAATATGTTCAACTTGATTTCGATCAGAACTAGATGATGGCGTACGAGATGTTTGTTGTTGTTTTTGTACAACAGTCATTAAAGCAGCATCAAGTAGAGGTGGTAATGGTGGTGACGAAGATGATGGAGGAATTTGAATAAAAGTACATGGTGAACGAACTGTTTTATTACTGTTACTTAAGTGAACACTCATTGGTCTAAATATAAGGAAAAAAAAAAAGAAATAAACGAGGGAGTTGATAAGTGATGGAATCGATCCTTTCTTAAAGTTAAGTTCTATATATAAATGATTTAAAACTTGATATTTTCTATCACCTATCCGATCGTGGTGTACATTGTTCATATAAAAAGCTTTTTTTGTTTCATTTTCATTACTGTTTATTTGAGTTATATATCACATGAAGGGTCTTTCTTTCTAGTATTCGACCATTTTTGACATAAATAGTTAGGATTTCAATCAAAACAAATAATATATTTGAAATCAGTGTAAAAAACTGAGTCGATCTTTGTATATTATAAAATGAACTATCAACTTTCATTTTCCTCGAAAAGCTCAGTCTCGGCTCATCTCAAGGATATTTTTAAAAAAATCAATTTTACTGAGGCCTTGTTTGTGTTGTTTATCCAGCTGTCATCTTGGATTTTACTAGATTTTGAAAACCCTGTAAGTGTCTTTTCATAATAAAACTGACATTTCGCTTGAATTAATTGTTTAGCATATCTCTGAGCACTACCAGGACCAATAGATAGGTTGCCTCAGTTTCTTTATCCTGATTTTAAATATATGATTTCTTTTGAAAGAAAGTCTAATTACAACATCAAGACTGGACGAATAGTAGAAATAATTACCGTTCATTCGATATATAACTCAAATAAAAAGTGCTGAAAACAGATCAATAAGACTTTTTATATGAACACTGCATATCACGGTGGTATAGGTGATAGAGAATATCGTGTTTTCAATCATTCGTGCGTAGACGGAGCGAGGGCTAACGGACTAATTCGGACAGTAATCGACTTTTGACATCCGAATTAACTATTGAGAAAATATAAAACTTAATTTTGAGAGAAGAAAGTCGATTTCATCGCTTAACAGTTCCATCTCCTTTTATTGATTTACTTCAAATCATCTAAAGCACCACAAAGTAAATGAGCTGTAGTTGAATCAAGTCCATCAACAATAAGATCATTTGGTGTTAATTTTGTTAACTAAAATTTTTCAATGAAGTTTACAAAAAAATAAATAAATAAATAAATATATAAAAATTGACCTCATCCATTGAATATCTTCGAAGATAATCTTGATGTTCAGCAAGAATAAAACCAGGTCCAGGCATTCGATCAGTTTGAGTTTCTTCACAACGTACTTCTAATCTAGTTTGTGTACCATTATGTGTTGGAATTATTGAACGAGCTTGTTTAGCTACATCCAATTGTTGTTTAGATTTATTAATGCTTATTGATAATTTAGGTGAACATAATGTTTTATTATCTGTATCAGTTTGTTGTTGAATGGGTACTTCACATTCTGAGAAATAAGAAAAAGAAAGTCTGTTAAATAAAATATAATAAATAATTGAATAAGTTACGAAGTGGTGTCATTGCATTAGAATATGATGGTGATGATGATGATAAGGAATCATCAAAAGTATTATTTGGATTAAACAAACGTTGTTTCGAATCAACAAGTTTCAAAGATGAATTAAAAAATTTTGCTAATGTTGACATTGTTGATATATATGATGAAAAATAGACGAGATGTCTATTGATAAATAATTCAATTTAAATAATTAGATAAAATAAAATTTAACTCACGCTATATATATTTCAATATTTTTTCTCATTAATTCAATATCAGGTTCAGTAGATGAACCAATATCACGTAAATAACCAGAAATATTCATTAAGCGTTCCAATCGTACATCATCATGATAAACAATATTCGACAACTAAGCGAGAAAAAATAATCTATTGAATTAGTTGTCATTGTATTCTTCGTTGTTCCATGAAGAAAATATTCTAAGTCACAATGATCAAGGAAAAGAACTAACGTTTTTCGAGGTTCATTGTATCATTACGAGGAAATTGCTTCAACTGTTTCATAAGTTACAATTTCATATGATCAGTAGAAGTGGATCGTGGTATCACTAAAAACAGTCTATGATCATAGATCCTCATTAATTATCTTCAAAAGAATAGTTTTCCACATAAATAGACTTTATCATTTTGAGAATTTTCTAGAAGTGACTATCACAATAGATGTTCTATTTTAGATTTCATTTTTAACATTAAAAAGTTGACGTAATAACATGTAAGATGTTCTAGTCAATAAAAGGCTTTAAAATAATGGGATTGTTTTTAAGAAAACATTTCAATTGTCAAGCGAATCTCTATATTGTCTATGAGTAAATCTTTGTTACTAAAAAAAAGTTTCAATTAAGGAGGAAATCTCTGCAGGTGTCTTATCGCTTTTCAAATGGAGATGATATTTATTTAATCAATATTTATGAGTAACAGAAAAGTCAAAAATAGTTTGGTTTTCCGGGCCTAAATTCTTGAAATATCAAGATTTTACTGCGTTTTTCAGTGAAAAGTTGTCGATCCGCTCAGGTCACGTGGAAAACCTACTTTTTACTTCAAGCTTTGTACAAACAAAATTGTCCATGAGATTAGTCAATTTTGCAACTTTGAAGTTTAATATTATTTTGTTTGTTTCGAGAGATGTAAATATATGAACAAAATTTGCTTGTACATATAATAGAATTTTGAATCTTCTATATCTTAGGATAGGAGATACTGGAAAAGTTACAACTTTCCCAATGAACTAATCTCGTTGAAGAATTTGTTTGTGTAAAGTTTGAAGTCAAAACTCGAAAGTCAATTTTCTACGTGACCATAAGGAAATGGGGAACAGCTTTTTGTTGAAAACTTGAGTAAAATTTCGATATCTCAAGAACAAAAACTCAAAAAACCAAACCATTTCACATTTTTCTGTTAATTACTAATACTTATCAAATAAACATTGCCTTGATTGAAAAGCGCTTTAATACTTAGAAAGGTTTCTTCATGATATATATAATAATTTTACTTGTGTCTTAATTTTTATTTTATAAGCATTAAACTTAATCCACTTTTATGAACAGATATATATTAAATGATAATTCAACATCTGTTCTGCTTTGTCAAATTGATTATGATTGTTTCCTCCGACGAAGGAAGTCCACCCACTGATGAATTGCTTTTAAGTCAAAACTACACGCACTATGTAGATCCAGACGAGTTATGTATATCATGAGAAAAGTTCAAACCCTAGTTTATTGCTGCGAAGATACTGCATTTTTACAGTAGTTTTTAAATAATTGCTGTGATTTCCCTCAGGAACATTAGAAAAACTGATTTTCTAATTTTGACTCGAACCTTTGCATAGAAACAGTCTTTAATGACCATAATTTCAGATGTATGTGTCAGATCTTGCTGTTGTTACTATCTTCAAATACAACTACCTCAGAAACCTGTCTTTTACATCGTTCATATTTAACATAAGATTCAATATTTTTATTTTAGAATAGAAATAAATCCAAAGACCTGAAGCTTTTACAATAAACTATTAATCTCGTTAATGTCTGTCTCTATGGAAAGTTTTAAATCAAAATTCGAAAATTATGGTGTTCCTGAAACAAACTACAGCACTCATTTCAAAACTGTGCAAATTTATAGTATCTACGAAGTAATGAACTAAGAATCTGAAGTCTGTTCACAATAGTCAAAACTCATTTAGGTCTATATGAAGTACACAGCTCCGATTCATAAGCAATTAATTAATTGGGAGACTTTCCTCATCAGTTATTTTATCCACAATTTTCTATTGTGCAGTTTTGCGAGCAATTATCCTACGTCTCTTTTAAAATCATCTGACTCTATTCTTGGCGAATACATGTTTTTAAATAATGTCTGACACGCATACTTGTAAATGAAACGAACGAATATCATTTGGAGTTTTCCAAGTAAGAGTTGAATTATTATCTGACCAATCAGCTCTAATTAATACTCTTATCGATGTTGAATCTGTATCAAAATTCACAACAGATAGTCGAGTCAACAGAGCTAAAAAACACAACCATACAAGTTGTAATTTATTTCAAAACGAATTTTTTCGTACGTGATGCATGTACACTTAATGTACTTGTATTATGCATTGATGATGATGAAATATGATAACCTAAACATGTTGATTGATCAAGTGTATCATCATCATTTATATTATTATGTACGGTTTGTAATAATTTCATTTTTCTTTGTCGTTTTTCTAATTCTTTAAATATTTGTGACATTTGTGTACGCATATCAAAACTAAATGCTGGATGATTAACAGCTAAACAAAATATAATTAATATTTCATCCATTGCTCGTTCATCCAAATCATCACGTTCAAGTAGCATATCCACTAGTTTAACACTTTCACTAGCTTTTAAACGACGAAATAATCGAATAGCACACGCACGATTTTTTGCCCAGAGCAGAGCTAAATGAGAAAAAAGAAAAATTAATATCAAATATTATTGTTGTTTTTTTTTTTTTTTTTTCATTGAATTAAATCATTTACCAATATCAACAATAGCATGTGCACGTGTAAATTGATCAGTTAAATCTAATTTTTCATCAGATAAAAGATCTGTTTGTTGATTAGCTTGTTCATTGTTACTCGATACAGATGAAGTTGATGATGATGAAATAGTGGGTGTTGATAAATGATTTGTTTTTTGTTCAGCATGATATAAATATTCATAATCTTTGCGTGCTATTTCTTCTAAACATGTGCCTAAATATCGTAATTCTAATGGTTGACATAAATGCAGTAGGCCATATAAAAATTCAATACGTTTTGCTCCAGTTAAATGATTAAAATAACGATGAATTTCTTCTTGATTTAACATTGATTTTGGATTAATGGATGATGATAATGAATATGTAGGATATAATGATGGAGCCAGTTTAGTAATTTTTATAATCTATTGTGTATTTGTAGTTACTCGGACATGATTTTACTGTTTAGATAAAGACGTTCTAAATGTAAAGAAAGAAGAAGCACAAAAAAAGGATCGATCTTATAACCAAACGAACAAAGTAATACGAGAATGATATTTCGATTGATATCAGCCGGTTAGAGAAAGAAGGAAAAAAGAGAAGAATAATACCTCGATATCCACCAGGTTTCTTTTTTTATCTCATTGATCTATCCTCTATTAATTTACTATCAAATGTAAACCATCTTAAATTAAATACTCAACAATCAAATGATCTGTTTATATATATTTATAAATAAATATATATATATATATAATCGGGTAGAAGATATACAGAAAATTAATATATCCAATAAAGGAATCTATTTCATAGATGTCATTAAAAGACAAACTTATGTAGTTTCTCTCAGCTTTCTAGTCTATTATATTTAGGAAAAGTTCATCACTACAACAATCTATTCTCTTGATATATGTCTATTTGATAATAAACTATAGGTAACTTTGATTATGACAACTGCATATTGTTTCAACATGAACTGCGAATACATTTAATAAACTCATTATTTTCAGATTACATTCAGTTTAAGAATGTATCACTATCATTAGAACCTACCTATTAAATTGATGAGATCTTTCTTACTTGTTTACATGTAAAAGAAGTATCAATCATTGACAGTTGAGTACAAATCATTGACATTGGATAATATATAATATTATATTTCAATTTTTATTTATAATAATTTGTTTATGATGTATTGTATTAATTGTTATAAGTATTGAACAATGTTCTATTTATAAGTGTTTGTGAATCAATGTAGCAACATGTTCAATAATGTAATCAAACATGACAATGCAGATAAAAACTCATTTTTGTCATAATCATTAGGTAAAATCAATATTGATTAATCATGATTCGTTGTTTAATTTATTGATTTTTCCCTTCTTTTTTTGTTTTTTGTTAATGGATATTGGAGATGAGAGTATTTCAATGATAGAGCATAGTGTTTATCATTAAATACGTAATATCGATTTTATTCTGATATTAATGGCTCAGTGACATTCATTAATGGTTGTCTACCAATGTATCACATTAATCTCACATGGTGATGTACACCTTTGTTTTTTTTTAACATTGTATACGACGAAAAGTGAACTCTATGATATAAATTTTCAATAATGTCTCAATTCAAAATATTTATTAACGTAAACCTAATTCACTTATGTATTTCTCTAAAAAAAATTATCTTCTGTAGAATAAAAAATCATATCGCTTCATCTTAACTGTTGGTATATTCGTTGCTTTTTCTTTGGCTACAACAATAGCACTATTAATTTGGTATCTTTTAACACCTGTGTATTTGAATTATAAAATCAATCAAACGAATTTTATTTGTCCACCACATCCATGTCCATCAACAACTAAAACAAGCACAAGTTCTACACTGAGTAGTAAGAGTAAGTTATTTTTACTTTATTTTTTGGCATTGATCGATTCGTTAATAGCAAGTACGATATTGACTACATCAATAAGTACCATGCAAACATCAATATCAGTGAGAGAAAATTGTTTTCAGAAAAAAAAAATTTTCTAATATCAATTGCATCATAGACAATATCAAGTTCATCAACAGAACCGACCATAAGCAAAAAACATACATATAAAGAATCATGTGTTCAATTATACGATTGTTATACTGAATATGGATTGTTATGTGAATATGGATGGAATGAAAATAAAAGTTGTCTATGTGAAGGATCTCATTATTGGTCAGTTCAACAAAATAAATGTCGTAAGACAAAAAACAATATTTTTCATATTCATTTTTCCGATCTATATCTATATATATTTATATGTATGTTTATTTATAGTTCGTAAAGGTGAAATTAATGATTCATGTGATATTGATCATCAATGCCATCGAGAAATTGGTCTTGTATGTGATAAACCACCTGGTGTTTCGAAAAAAATATGTGTAAATCGTTTCTGTTGTTTTTTTTTTGTTATTTCATTGTCTTTGAATCAAAATCTATTAATTGCTAACTTAGGTATGTGCAGCAAGTATCTATTGGGCGAAAGATTCGAATTGTGGTAGAATTCTTTTCGTATTTATTTTTTCCTAACATACATATATATTTTTATATTCATATGAAGGTCAAACAACTGTTCGTCGTATTGTTGATTGTATTAATGAGAATTATGCAACAAAATGTCTCGTTCTTGGTACTAATAATATCTATCATATGGTTACAGTAAGATCAATTACTGAAAAAGAACTTTCATTTGATTGGTTTCTTATCGATAATCGAGTTTTAGAAGAATTACCACAGCTTAGTTGTACTTTCAAGTAAATTTCAATTTTTCTTTTATAGTAAAACTTCTCGCATGTGAGCGCCATCGGGATTTATCAGAAGTGTTCAATTTAGGGAAGATTTCAGTTTCTTTTTTGTAACCTATAAGTGTTCAGTTGCAATTCCTTGTCACCTGTACAAGGTGATCTTTTTCTTCTTTCCAACAATTAATTTAAATCAACATGTATTAATATAGTTTGATGTTACTACTGTAGCTATTAACACAAAAAGACGTGATGTGAAAACAAGCACGGTTACTGTTGTCTAATTTTAAAATATTCATGGCTAGTTTACTCCATTTTCCTATATGTCCCATGATTTTTTATTATAACAGAATCCACACTACATAATTATTTTCTCATTATATACTTGAATGATAGAACATTTGTTGCTTAGATTATGATGAATGTTCAACTACAAAAAAAATCAATATTTTTTATATTCTCTTTAAATTTCGAACCCTAAAGTTCTATATCAATAGTCTTAAGGATAAAATTAAGCAACAAATGATTATATTACTGTATATTTAACAGTGAAACCCATACATGTGAAGACTGATTGGTATAAATGTAGAGTTTTCGAGTAGCTAAATATAGAGAAGCTATCAACAATGATGAATTTTTCTAGTTAGACATTGCTGGAAGTAAGCAATCGTTGCTCAGTATAACGAGATACTCACATCGAGAAGTTCTACTGTATTTACGAAAAATAATTTTATTTGTCTCTATATAGTAACGACACCGAATATTGTTTTGGTTTAAGTATTCAAGATACTCAACATTCTCTTAAACTTGCTCAATTTACACAAAAAGGGTTTCATAGTATAGAAAATATAGGTGGTACAAATCGAGGTACTGCATTTGGTTTAACTAATATAAATAATGTTGCTGTGTATGTTCGTAATTCTCAAAATATACTTTATCGTCGAATAATTGCTGATGATGAAATATTATCAGCACATAATATTGCATCATCTTTATCAGGTGATCCAATGTGTTATATTTATGAATTATTGACTAGTCGACAAATTTATTGTTTTGCTCGAAATTCAGCATATGTTCTTACAGAATATGTTGAATTATCAAAAGATACATGGCAAACAACTCAATTGGGTAATCCAACTGATCGAATACGTGATGAAACAGCACCTGTTTGTAGTTATGTTGGACATATACATCGATACTGTTTTGTTATATTTGAAAATGGACAAATTTATCGAATTCTTTCGAAATCGGGTGTATGGAGTACATGGCAATCTATTGGTCGAGAACAACGACATCAATTTATTAGTCAACCTGCTTTTATAACATCGAAGCCATTAAATCAATCAAGTCCTGATCAAACATGTTATTTGTTAGCAATTGATACAAATAATAATTTACAATTATCGACAAATTTAAATTGTGCTGTATTAGACAATTTTAGTGAATGGATACCGATATCACCTAATTTAAAATTCAAACAATTTGATAAAACATTTCGATTACGTGATGGTAATATTGGTGTATTAGGCATTGATGGTCAAAATCGACCTTATTATATATTTCTTGATCCAAAAACTAATCGTTTTACATCACCGCGTCCAGCATTTACAGTGAAATCAGAACAATTTCGTCCTTAATACCTGTTATGTTGTAAAAATATTAATTTCTTTTTCTTTCATCTTTTGTTTTCATAAAATATATAAAGACGTAGTCAATGATTTGAACACATTGTTTCTTCATTATAATATTATCCTATTAGCGATGCAGGGTGGGCAACAGAGTGGGCAATAGATGGAAAAGTGAAAATGAACTTTATCGAGATTTGAAAAAAAGTAACTAATGCACTTTGATTGACGACTAGTTTTTTTGCAAAAAACTGTTATCCTAGTTGTAAATTCTGCATATAAAAAATGAAAAGAGTTCTACACTAAATCACATATATTCTGGAACTAGGACTTCTGCTCTATCGATTTATAAGAAAAGTTTTTCTTCCGAAAAACGTCTTCAGTAAAGTTGACTGCCACTTTTTTCCATTATTCAAATGTCGACGAAACTTTCAGAGGATGTTCTTCTATATCTAGGACATACACTCAATTAACACAAATGCTTCTGAATTGTGATATAAGTTTTCCAGAAACTTTGTATTTTTTTTTCAACGTTTTTCATATTTTCTTTGTCAGAGAAGTACTCTGGCAGAAAAATACAAGTGTATTTGGAATTAAGATGGAAATAGTGCATCGAGTAATGTACCATCTGTCAAATTTAAAAATAAAATGTTTTTTTTTCACAGGATTTTAGGATGAGGGTCTCTGCCAGGGATTTTCTATCGCAAATGGACTTTTTTCTTTCAAATTTCCTTTTTGTTTTTTATCGACCTTATTTTTGAGTACAAGAAGCTAATATTTCTAAGAAAAAAAAAATTCGTTTTGACAGAAACAAATCATGTTTATGTACTCAAAAAAATTGAAATTAAAGATATGGAAATATCCGATGTGAATCAATAGTAAAGCATTCACAAAGATATGTATTGGCGCGTAAATGAGTGAACTTCTTTAATTGATAAACGATCTTTTTCAAAATGTCCATCGAACGTATTGGTAAGTGCTATTTACAACTATTCCTAATATTTCTTTTTTGTCTATGTTACAAAATAGGAATAGAAAAGGCATTACCTATGTTAGTATTAGGTGTCAGTTTTATTGTGTCTGTTGCCATAATCTTTGGTATTCTTTGTGGAAATATGATACGAGCACGACGTTTGATTTTTTTTTTCTTTTTCTAAAATATTCTCGAGAAAAAAAACCTAATTTTTATTAGGTAAAATCGAAAGAATTCAACGTGAGAATGAAGAAAAACAAGAACAATATCCAGTTTATATAGGCACTTCACAAAGTCAAAATTCGATCAAACTTCCAATTAGTACAATAAACAATAAAACTAAGTACGATCAATTATTTTCTAGATAATTTTTAACAAATATATTCTTCCATATTTAGTAATACGAATCAAAGTGCTGCTATTCTTTCATCTACAACTAACATAAACGAATACCGTTCATCATTATCTCGTATGGAAATCGCACTTGATCCAACATTCAAAATTCATCCTTATCATCTATTTTCTATAAAACGTATTGTTGAACTTTAAGATAAAACTATCTTTTCTTTTTATTTTAAAATCATCATTCCAAATCAGTGGACTTCTAATAAACGATAAAAAGAACTTCAATGTTAAAAACAAAACAAAAAACCAACGTCACTGTTCGAAATCACATGCTGATAAAACATGATCTGATGGCATACGTGGATAAGTGTTTGTATATATAGATGTACCAAACCAATATTCTAATGGATGATTTTCAACTGATGTTGAAAAACATAATTTATCTACTGTATGATTGCTCAAGAGCGATGGTGAACTCTCATGTTGTTGAATAGCTAGACAACAAAAAGAGAAAACATAATGTTTCGAATTTGTTTCAATGAGATATACGTGATAGTGGTGCTGAATAAAAATTTTGTTTATCATCATCCTTTTTACTATGATGAGTATTATTATTCGTTTCATTAATGCTTATATTTGGTGTAGTAGGTGTTTCCATTGTTGCGGAAAATTTTAGATGTTCATTAATCAATTGAGTAAATACATTCTAATAACAATAATAATATAGATTACTATCAATGAAAATGAAAAACGAAATTTACTTGATGTTGTTTGTTAGCCGTCTAAAATGATAATAAAATATGTAATGAATGTGACAAGTTTAGAGAAAAAAACAATGAATACTTTATGACTTTGATTAATTGAAAAAATTCGTTCGAATGATTTATTCCAATTTAATTGCTTTGGTGTTGGTGGTGTGCAAAATGCATATAAACCTTGTTCATAATGTTTTGGTGTTGATGTTAGATACGAAGGTGATTGTTGATCAAACTAAACAGAATATTATTTATAATTTTGTTCTGATGAATTACTTACAATATCTGTTATTGGTGACGAATTGATTTTTCTGTGTTGATTTCTAAATAGAGATTATGCCCAATCTCGGATTGAGAAGTAAATTGATGTTAAAACTTGAATTAGTCTATAGATTGATGTCTTATTCGAATTCTTATTGATGAAATGAGAGAGAACAACGCCATTTAAATTAATACAATACTCCATTGATCAATTAAATTTGAAATCGTCAAATTATGAACGTTTTAATATGCAAGAATTACTTCAATACAAAATTGTCCATAATCGTGTCCAGTCTTTAATAAATCTGCCCAATGATAGTTGTATTAATTGACATGTTATTGCTTCCTCTCATTTTATCACTCTGAATCCGGATCCGAATTTGATATCGATCCGGAGACTAATTCGAGTTTTAACATTAATTTGCTCCTCAATCTGATATTGTAATGTAATTTAAGTTTAAACGTTAACATATATTTAGAGAAATGAAAATATTCATTTACTGTTGAAGCTGTTGAGCCTCAAATAACCGTTGTAAAATTGGAATTGTATTTATTTTTTTAATGATGGTGTTATTATTTTTCTGTTCAATAGTTGATTGATAAGTTGGTAAAAGAGATTTAATTTGATTTGTATATAATTCACATTGATTAGGATTTTGTCTTGCATAAGGCATTAAAGGTTGTGGTGGTGGAAGATGTCGTGATAAATTAAATTGTATTTGTTGATGACTATAATCATCAATCCAAACATGTGATGATTTTATTTGATGAGAGTTTAACAATGTTGATGATTGATAGCGTGTTGCAACTGAAGTGAGAGCAGCTACTTGTTGCGGTGTTAAAGAATCTTTTGGACGACGATTTTTTACTTTCTAAATAAGTTTAATAGAGAAAAAGAAAATGTAAATGAAACAAAAATAATTTACTTCAATCACTGCAGAATCAGAAAAATCATATTTATGTATTCTACTTGGCATCATTGGTCCATTACGCATATCGAATGATTTAAAATCAAATTTACCAGCTTTTTCTACTAACATTCGATCGAGATCAATATAGTTTTCTTCACTAAATATATGCAATCAAAACAAAAACAAAATTTTTTCAAATATTTACTCAAGAAAACGTCGTTCGACTAGATGATCTGGAAATATTGTTATTTCCGTTGGTGATCGTAAAGACAGTAATGTAATCTGAAGCATAAGATCAGTCATTTTAAACATATGATAAAAAGAATCTTAACAAACAGTTGTGTAACGATAAGACATGTTGTCATGATTCATCATTGTTTGTTGTCGTGCAATTGGAGTTCGAACGGTTTTTGGTAATGAAGACGTTGGGGTTAATAATGGTGATAGTAAATGAGATACATTAGAATTCGTTTGATATTTTGAATTCATATCTCTTCTAATGTCACCAATCGCTATAATTCTACTAGAAGAAAATTCAAGTACGATATCGACGATAATGACGAATGTTTTCACGAACGAACAAATAGATAAATAGATAGAACAACAAAATTTTAATACGTGTGAAGGGATGGATTTATTTTTCTTTGCTTTCTTTAGAATCATAAGAACATATAAGAAAAGAGAAAAGTATAACTGTTGTCGTTTCATTATTAATTATATTATAAAATTTTTGATAATTAACATTAATAAATAGTATGCAATTGATTTAAACTGAAAAGTAACAATAATGTACGTTTGATTTTATGTATTTATAATGAATACAAAAAAAATCAGTACGGAGGATGGCAAGATCTCCTAGACTGGATACGACTAATGAGCCAATCGAATATTGGAAATTCATTAAAATGAATCTTACCATTAAATGATCTTTTTTCGAATACTTATGAATTCAACAGAGAAACATCGATAAAAACTGATGCTCCTTTCAAAATTACATAACTTACGTCGATCGATGAGAATATTCGAATACATTTGGAACATGAACACACTACACACTCAGTATTCATATGCGAAACGAATGTCTTCACGAATGATTGTCTTCCAGTACGCTGAAAACTCGAAATACCGTTCGTTAAAACAGAAATTCAATTTTTCCTATTAATGAGTAAGAGCGAAACAGCAACCGTTGCCAAAAAAGAAAAACTGTTACAAGAATTAATCTTTGAATCGTTGAAAATTTAATTAGAAGAACAAAAGATAATGTTCCTCTAGTAAAAACCATGTTCCTTCAGAAAGCTCAATTTCTGTCAATAAAAACATTTTTGCAATAAACATACGAACATGTTGTCTGAATTGCCTAGTGTAAGAATTTATAAAAAATTGTTTTGATTCTCGAAGGTTTTGAGATGTTTGATGACTGATCTTTGAAACTATCTGGACAAATGATTATATCTAGAGCAATTAGTAAAATCTTTCTGTAGAACTAGACCTGAAAAATCAACAAATATGTTTTAGAGGTAATCAAATCTTGCTTACCTTAGGGATATACTTTTGGCGTCTCTGATGACTTGAAGATGTGAGTGTGAATCTTTTCTTCACTCACACTCACACCCACAAAGTTCTGTAATTCCTTGAGTTCTTTAACTTCTTTAGATTCCTTGTATAAGTTGGTATACTCGTGTTTCTTGTATTCTGAGAATTCAATGAATTCCTTCAGTTCTGCAAGTGGCATAAATTCCTTGACTTCTGAAAGATCCTATAGTTTCTCGAGTTCTGTAACTTCTTTTAGGTCTGTCAGTTTTCTAAGTAATAAGAGTTCCATCAGTTTCTTGCGTTATTTAGATAAGCGAACTCCAATGAAATGTCTCATTGTGTCTTCTTTATCTTTGTAATTTACAGTAAAGTGGCCTTTTCTAGAGTTTCTGGACCTCAGAAATAATACGCTTCGATTACAACTGAATAATTCATGCCATAAAAAGACAATTAGCTGTTAGGAAATGTAATGAACACTCTTTTTTTTCTGCTTCAATGATCATGGGAACGTTTTGAAAAAGTTCTGTGAGGCCATTCAAAATGGCAACCAAGATAAACTTCATAACTAATTCAATAGTTGTAGTGAATAGTGTTCACTTCATTTGTCTCAATATCATCATTGACACCATGGGTTTGCGTCGGAACCTTTCGTAGGAAAATAGAATCGTGATTTTTTATCGATTTTCAATACTTGAAGCATAGAAGTATGGGTGAGTGTTTAAGTTTCAGACCGAAAATGTGTATCAGGATAGGTCCTACCTTTCATCTTTACCTCGATATCGCGAACTTCGGAGGTATGTGGCTATAGAGTTGAGTATGTACCTCGTTACACCAAATTCGCTGAAAATCGTTAGTTCTACGACATATGAATACTGCAAATTCATTAAGTAGATATCTTGTTAGATATTTTTTGAATCTTAGTACGCGAATTATGTAATATTATGATATTTCCCTCTTGTGTACTTTCTGGCGAACAAGATGTCAGTAGTACATATAATATTATGCAACAAAATTGAATGATATAATTTCATTTGACTTCAAGATATTCGTCATGATATAGAAAGTAAAACTGGAGTGTCCTGCACAATTTTATCATTGGAAAAAGAAAGAGAAAGTATCTTTATCAAAAAAGGAAAAATAATTACACTAGAGAAAGTCTATTATGCATATATACGAATGAAACTGAAAAGTATATGTAATGAAAATGCACAATATATTGGTGTCGATAACAGTTTCTGTTAACTAATGTGAGGAAGCCACATCCGGTAGTCAAGAAAAAAGCAATAAAATATAGAAAAAAAATAATGTAGTATATCGCACGACTTTGAACACATGTGTTCAAAATAATTCTATTGTTTGTACTAGCAACTGTAGTGTCGTCTTTAGAGAATAACTATCTTATTCTCAAATAAAATACAAGCAAAAAAGCATAAAATCCATCTAGAATAAAAATACTAATGTTTGCACCAAAATTAAAGAGAGGTTGGTATAAATTGAATAACTGAACAACGACAAGAGCTAGCGATCTGGGGTTTTCATCAATCGAAAGAGGGGATCGGGAGACATACTTTTTCATGATATGGTTTCGGAAAAAATTGTTTTGGACACTGTTATTTCTGAAAATCTTTTTTGAGGAAACGTACATATGGTATGCCAATATAATGAATTTTTATTTTGATATTCTCATTTGATAGAGAAACTTCAGATCTATAGTTCAAGATACAATGTAAATGGTTCTCTTATTACATTCTATATTTGAGCAAATGGAATCATGTATTTACATGCTCAAATAATTGGGAATTTTGCTGATTTTTTACTAAGTTTTCGCACTTTTCATCATAATAGCTTGACATTTCGATTAAAATGTAATGAAAAGTAAAAAAAAGCGCATTGTATTTTGAACTATAGATCTGAAGTCCCTCTATCTAATGACAATATCAAAATAAAAATTCATTGTAGTGGCATACTGTAAGTTTTGTGTTTTTTGTTGAACGTGAGTTCAATTTTATTTCAATAATGAAGAAGAAAACACGAAAGAAGGAAAGAATCAAGAAGAGAATGAAAGCATGAAAGAATTAAGAAGAGGAGAATGCCAGCAATAATCATTCTGCATAAAATGGAAGAAGTGCATATGTATATATATGACGATAACACTATCACGTATTATAAGCTATGTGATAGAAAGATTAATGCGCAAAAGAATAAAAAGAGACAAGGTCAATATCGATGTTTATGAACCGTAAGAAGATAGACACGAACGAACAATTTCAATTGAGCAAGAACTAAAGAACAGATACATGTAACAGAAAGAGAAAGGAAAATGAACATGCACATCTATAGTTCATAAGGAAGAATATTTCCTTAACACATACCATCTGTACGTCTTCTCAGAAAAGATTTCCAGACATAACAGTGTCCAAAGCAATTTTGTCCGAAACACCATATCGTGAACAACTACGTCTCCCAGTGTCCTCTTTCCATTGGTGAAAATTGTAGGTCGCTAGTTCTTGCCGTTGTTGAGTTATTCAATTTACACTAATCCATCTTTAATTCTGACGCGGACATTAGACAGCGACACTTGATAATGTATTCGACAATTTCAAATTTATTAAAGAATTTATTTCGAAGAGAGTGAGTTGTGTATTATGACTTCAAAATCAATCAAACGGCTAACTATATAGGTAGAACTGGCTAGGGAAAACAGACTTTTACTCGATATCAATTTCGATTTTGGGTATAAGTGTACGTGTCTTCTTCAAGCACATCCATCACCTCGACATCCACACTCACATCAACACCCATCTGAAATATAACTAAATCAGAGTAGCCTATACGACATAATCAGTAATTAGATTGGATACGTTTTCGATAGAGTGATCTCTATGCTTACTCTCCTATAAAGAAATAGAATTAAAATGCGAGATTATGCTTTTCATTAATATATTGTATTCATGAAAAATCTATATTACAGCAACATATGTAATGTGGATGAGGATTGTTAGAAAACAAACATGCATAACCACACCCTATACAAAGTTAAATGTTCATTTTTCTTTCATTTAGGATGTTTCTTTTTCTTTTTTACATAATAAATTAGTATCTTGCTTCTACATTGCGGACATGTTCCAATTTGTAGTCATTTTTGTCCTCTTTCCGTGATTTCGCTTTGCGAATATTTTTTCTTAATCGGCAGAAGAAAGTATCCGCAATTAAGAAGCAGCTGCTTGAAGATATAATCATTGACAATAACAGCCATGGCTAATGTATCAATCATGTAAACTTGTGGCTAATTTAAATTGAAGATTATCCTATAAAAAATTATGATTATCGAAAAAAAGTATTCAATTTTAAATAGATAGATAGCGATGGATACGTCCTTGATACATATCAGTTATGATGAACATCTATCTGCAAAGACAATACAATGATCACACAAGCAAGATATGAAATCTTTGTGGAGTACAGAAGAAAATGTAGTTTATATTTTTCTTTTTATCATGATTGAATAATGAAGCATATCTATGAGAAGAGAACTTGTCATAAACAAAATAGGTATATATAGATAGCTTTAAATCTTACTTATACTCAACAGTGATTCAATCATAAAGCCATATCATAAAAATAATTATTATGATGATGAGGTCTTATTATCGATACATTAGCCGTCGAATTTTTTCTTAGTACTCATCTTGAAAGAAAACTTCTTTTATTATTTGCTGATACTTTATATTCATTTAGACGTGTTGACATTAACGGTATTGATATCTATTGATCGTGTAAAGTATTAATTGATTCTTCAATATTCACTGTTTTTATTGGTGATACAAAGCATTAGAACATACGCGTCAAGAAGGTATATTATTAAATCGTGTTCTTTTTTTTGTCAACAAAATGCATCATCAATTTACAATGATGCAAGTTAAACAAAGAGTTCACCAAAAATTAAATATATTCTGTTTTACTTTACCACTTTTGAAGTTAGTATGACTCTCATAAACTTGACTCCTTTTCGTTCCTTTAGTCCTTTTAGGGTGTGAATATGAGTGGAATTAGGTTTATACTTCCTACTGTTAACGTTGGAGAAGAGACGTGACTATAGTAAAGTAAAACAGGATAAGTTCAATTTCTCGTGAATCTGTGAGTAAGAACTAATATAGATATCAATTAAGTAATTCATGACAGAGCACATAATTGCCAATGAGTTCAAAATCAATTTGATTGTTTTTTTTTCTTATATAACTCGATGTCAGATCGAATAGAAAATGAACCGAAAAAAGAAATTCATGTCTTAAAAATAATAATAAGCTGTACATTTTGAAACCCTTATATAATTACAAAGTTTGTAAATTTCATCGGGACCACCATCTTTTGACCGGCGACGATTTGTATACGAACCACAATCAATCAATACGTTAGGCTCATTCATAAGCAAATTCTTATTCTATCATTTGTAATCTAAAACTAATGTGAATATTAATTAAAAAATAAAAACAAAAGTGTAGAAAACTAAAGGAATTTAGGATAGGGATATTATTTTAAATCGTTTTTCTGTTTTAAAGCACAGTAGGTACAAGATAAGCAGAAGGTGATTTTCCTGCAAGTTTATGTCGATTCCAATAGTTTTCAGGAAAAATTTTGCCTATTTCTGTTTCGTTATCATGATACCACGTGTATTCAGGTTGTTCTCTATTCAATGGACCATTTAATTTCGGTAGATCGAATGATAAAGGTGGATCACGATCAAAACGAGTAAGACCTGGAATGCTCACTGTAACATTATCACCTAATTCATCGAGATGAGGCTTATCATGAAGTCTTCGTGATGGATCTAAAAGACAATGATAAGATGAAGGCATCGGTCGAAGAAGTGTGTAAGTTGTTGAAACATGATCTGCATGAAGATCTGGTCGACATATTAACGCTGGAGTATTTATTGTATCGTTTGTAGTCGATGGAGCGCCATATAAAAGTGGTCCTTGTAAGGATGGAACAGATGGTGGGAAAAGTCCAAGACGATATTCAGCTTCTAAACGATCTTGTTCCCAATCGAATATACCGGATTGATTAATACATGGAACATGAGTATCATTTAAATCCATGATTATCAAACTGAAAAAAGAAAAATATGTCTTCACAAGAAAAATATGATGTTATTTTTATGGCTTCAAAAATATGTACTTCCATTATGTAAAATAACAAACGATTATTGTTTGTTTTAGTATTTTTGTGTTGTTCTGTATTCGCCATTTTTCTTGTACATTTCTAAGCAACCGTCTTCTCTAAAATTTCTTCTTTTCTTTCATTCGATATTCCCATTAACCAACCACCAGTCAATAGACTCAACAGAACGACAAAAGGGGACAGGTAATCAGTTGTATACATTTTTAACTACTAAACTTGAAGAATATATATTAAATCGAGTATTTCATATCTCTAGTCAACGAGAACAATACTTCTAATTTTTAATAATTTTTTTTCTATTTTCTAGATGCCTCTTTTAAGCAATTTATTATCGCGGGATATTCCGCAGAATTTTTATAAATTTCAATTTCAAGTTTATTCTGGTTTATTTCTTATTGGTTTATTAGGTTTTTTGTATTTAACTTCGCCGGCTATTAGTCGTCGAACATATTTATCTGAAAATGCTCTATCACCTGGACTTGTTTCTAGTGATTTATTCGTATCTGCTGAGCATATTCGTCATATTATGGGGCAATTACGAACAGGATTTAAAAATAATACTATAGCTGATGTTATTCAATTAATGTTACTTGAAAATAATATTGAAGCATATAAACAAGATATTGGAAGAAATTCAACTAATAAACAAGAAGAAAATATTTATGGTATTGTACGAGCACCAAGATTAGCATCAACAGAATCAATTATTCTTGTTGCCCCACTTCATGTTCGTACTCAAACAAAATCACAACAATACAAAGCTAATCTATTCGGTAAATACAAAGAAAACTACATTGATTTAAATTAATAAAATATTTATTTTAGGCATTGCTCATACATTAGCAATTGGTTTTGCACTTCATCGTAAACCTTATATGTCAAAAGATATTATTCTACTTTTTCCTGCAGCACAAGAATATGGTACACGTGTATGGTTAGATGCTTATTTTAGTAATAATCCATATTCTTTACCACTTGATGCTCATGCTGGTTCAATTCAAGCTGGTTTAGCATTAGAATTTCCTCATGAAAAATTCTATTCAATTGATTTACGACATAATGGTATTAATGGTCAATTACCAAATCTTGATTTAGTTAATACAATTGTACATTTATGTGATAAAAATTCTATAGCAACTACATTATATAGTGTTTATGTTGAATTATCAACAAATGAACCTTTTGTTAATTATATACTTAAATCAGCACGAACATTATTACTTAATGTTTTAACATTAGCAACTGGTATATCTGATGGCGTACATGGACAATTTTTACATTATCGTATTGAAATGATAACTCTCTTTGGAAGTTTAGATAAACACCATGAATATCAAACTTCTCCTGTTACAATGAGAGCTTTCGATGATGTTATTGAAGGTAAAAATTTAATATTTTTTTTTTGTTTCTTTATCAATGATCTGATTATATTAGGTAGAAATTTTTACTTTCTACAGACTGCATATCATAAGAATTTTGTTATAATATACGAACTAATGTCCACACCAGCATTGAAGAGTAATAGATGCAAACTTAACAACTCAAAAAAAAACCAGTTATCGATCTGTGGTTTTCAGCAATCGAAAGAGTACTATTCGTGACGTCTTTTTGTCTGATACTATGTTTTAATTTTTTGAGAAGATGATAGGTTTAAAAATAATTTTGTTTTATACAGTATTCGAAAAAAAGATATCTAGAGTTTTTCTCTTTAAATTTCTGAGAACTACTGGTCACTAATTGTTTGTTGCCGTTGTCAAGTTATTGAGTTTACATGCGCTCATTTTTTTATTGTGGCGCGAACATTACTTCCTTATTTTATTTCCGGAGGATTAAATAAAAGGATGCTGATGAAATGTGTTCCAAAATAAATAGAATAAAACAATCTTCTTGTGTTTAACAACACGATTACATCATAGTTTACATTTTAATTCCACAGCGATTGCTCTAACATATTTTTTTGATATATTTAGGTTTTATTCGTAGTTTAAATAATTTACTTGAACGTTTTCATCAATCATTTTTCTTTTATCTACATATAAATCATCGAAATTTTGTTTCAATTGCAACATATATGATTCCACTTGGTTTAATTGTTTTACCAGCTTTAATTCGTTCAATTGTTCTTTATATGTCATTTCTTACTTCGTCATCAACAAATTTGTCTACTACACAAGGTCGTACAATGAAATTTCATATTGATCATTCACCAATATTTATTGAAATATTTGAATGTCTTGCTATATCATATGTATTGACATGGATACCTTTAAAATTATCGTTCTTAAGTATTAGTTTAATAACTATGTTTATAAGTCCATTGATTTTACGTCGATTTCGTTCGAATGTATATCAATTTGATTATTTTCAATTTATTCTTTTATTAATGGGTTCAGCTTTATTAGGTTGTCTTTCATTATTAAATTATTCTATGGCTTTTCTTACTGCTTGTTTTCTTATGCCATGTTATATGATTGCTGGTTTTTCAAAATTAGATCATTGGTTTATTAAATTATGTTGTCGATTATTATTCATTACATTTCTTAATCCATTAGTCTTTCTTGCTCTTTATTATTATTTAGCACGTTTATTAATGGCTAGTAAAATAGTTTTTCCTAATTTTGTTCAATTTTCAAATGATTTTGATACGTATATTGCATCTTATCATTTATTTAATACTTGGACAGTAGATGTTGTATGTTTAACAATTATACCAATATGGTTATTACTGTATCGATCAACATTTTGGATTCAATCATAAAACAAAATATTATTGTAGAACTAATAAAACGCAATTAATTGTTGAAATTTTGCGTGTGTATAATACAATGTTTCTTTTATTGTGGAAATAAACTTAAGACATTGCTATAAATTTATTGTTCTTATTCATTAGATTGTTCACTTTCTTTAACAGACTAACAAATCAGATTTTACAAAATAAAATTATGAATACAATACATTTAGGGAGCTTCGTTTTCATCTTTTTTTTTTCTTTTTAGATATTTAATGAAAGTATCATACTGAGTTCTCTCTCTTCAGATTTATTATCATCAATGAATTCAATAAATATATGCGAATATGAAACTGAATGTTCAAAAATAGCATATTTTTCTTGTCACCATTGTCCAAAAAGTTTATGTCTTGAACATCTTAACCAACACAATACTTTAAATATTATACGAGTACAAGAATTATCTAATGAATTGGATGGATTTGTAAATCATGTTTCAAATCTTGATACTCGAAAAACATTTCAAAATGCTCATAATAAACTTGATGCTTGGAAAGAACAAATATCTGATGACATTGAAAGCATCTATAAATTACATTTAAATGAACTTAGTTGCTTAGAAAAAGAATTAAATCAACATTTAAATATCATTAAAGAATACGTAAGATTAAAACTTTTGGATTTAGGAACACAATTATTAACAGTACAGCGTATTGATGAAATATCTCAACGAGTAGTTTAATTATTTTTTCTTTCCTCTTTTTCTTTATTAATTTTTTTTTGCATAGCAATTATTACCGATTGAATACGATCTAAATCAACTTCGTCAATTTTTTGAATCAGTTCGATGTGAACAAAATATCAATATAAAAAATATTTCTATTGATGCTTTAATTAATGCATGTAATGTATTTTCATATCGACAGACATTATCGAATAATCAACTCGAACCTTATCGAACAATATCAGTTGAAAATATGAAGAAATTTGTATCAAGTAAAAATAATGAATCTATTTTATGGTTAGATACTCAAAGACAATTACATTATATTAATGAAAACTTTAAAACTCGTCTATTAAACAGTTAGTTCATAAATTTATTCAAGTTTTTCTTAATGAAAAATTTATGTTTTTCAGTACCACAAACATTATTAACATCTTCGATTATGTTATCTAATAATCATCAAATAAGAATAAATGATACCGATATTGTGGATATTAAATGGTGTTCATTTGCTGACGTATTTCTCATTCTTTTTCAACGATATTTATTTTCATTCAATTATAAAACAGATCAATTCACACAAATTTCTATTACACGATACAAAGATTACCCGTTAGGAAAGAAAAAAGGGAGACCAGAATTTCGGCCCATGAAATTTTCGGCCCGGTCCGAAATTCCGGTGAATTTTCGGGCCGCACCGAAAGTCCTAGAGGAATTTCGGCCCATCCTTAGAATGACCTCATTGACCCCCAAAAAAAAATTTAATTTTTTTAATTGATTGCTAGATATTGTAGTGCTGAGCAGGACGGCGTGGTGCAGTGTTGAGCAGAATACCATGGGTGTGGGTGTAGGTGTAAGCTTGTGGGGTGCTAGGGTGGGTGCAGGCGTATGTGGTATGTTCGTATCTTTTTTGCGTTGACCGGCGTCCACAGCTATGTCCACGCCCATATCGTCCTGCTCAGTACTAAGTGTCCCGCTCAGCACTACGATATCTAGCAATTAATTAAAAAAATTAAACTTTTTTTTAGGGGTCAGTGAGATCATTCTAAGGATGGACCGAAATTCCTCTAGGACTTTCGGCCCGGCTCGAAAATTCACCGGAATTTCGGACCGAGTCGAAAGTTCGGGCCGAAATTCATGTAACCCAAGAAAAAATATTCGATTTTAAGATTTATCTTTGTTTCTTTTTCTTTAATTTAGTTTTCGGTGTATATCTTGTTTCAATGACACATCACTTTATATTTCATATTGTACGTCTGGTACTTGTATTGAATTATGGAAATATTCACATGATAATGGAAATGATATTTATTTGAATGAGTGTTTTAAACATTGGGATTGTTTAACGAATGACAAAAATGAATGGATATCACATATGA
Organism: Rotaria sp. Silwood2; assembly: GCA_905329745.1. NCBI lineage: Eukaryota > Metazoa > Rotifera > Eurotatoria > Philodinida > Philodinidae > Rotaria > Rotaria sp. Silwood2. Next base: position 652,760 of record CAJNSZ010000005.1, on the reverse strand, counting down.
ATACAATTTCGAATTTACATATAGGTTTACTTATTTGTAAAGGTTCATCAATTTATAGACGTTTTGAATTACGTGATGAAAATTTAAATTTAGTAAAAATAATACAATTAGATAATGATTATGTTGATAGATTTTTTCCATTTCGAAATGATTATTGGTTTATTAAGAGTTTATCTGGAAAATATTATATTTATTCAATAGGAATAAATACATATAATTTATTACCATTTGATTTCCCTTTTGGATTACAAGAATTTGGAATTAATTCAATGATTATTGGTATTGAACAAGAAAAATTAATATTATGTGATATTTAATTAAGTTAATTTTAGTAATATTATAGATTTTGTTTCTTTTCTATTTTCATAGAATTAAATAATTATTAATGTTTAATATGATATTATGTTTCATTTATCATTTGATTTTTCATACTAACAAAAACACACTTTAGTATCTTTTCAGATGACAAATCAGAAATCTGTATGCATGAAGATTTTTGTAAGTCAAAAAGAATGTTGATTACATCGATAATTGACAATATTATGACTGTAGGAGTTCATTATTTCACATTATAACACATTTATAATCAATATGATCGCCAGAATGCTTAGATGAAACCATGTTTCAACATATGAGCATCCTTTTTGTTGATTCAATTGGTACATTATGTGAAGAAAACAAAGTGATATTTGATTAAAGGATAGACATACATGCTGATTATGCTGCCGAACTAAAGTTATTTTTGTAGAAAAGACCGAATATTTATTCCCTTATTTTTCTTGATCACAGTAATTTTGATGGTACAGAACTGAGACACTTATAGTAATAACGTTTCGCCAACAGTATTCACCACAATCATTAGAATAAATGTATCCTCAAAAATGAACCACTACTTTCACTAGAAGATTTAGTAGTGCTTGCAGGATATATATTGATAATAACGATAGATAAGATATGAGATGCATCAGCAATAAATCGTTTTTTTTTTCTTAAATATAATCCCGAATAAAGAACTGAAAAAGCAACAAGAAATGGAAGACTTCACTTCTCCACGAATAAAAAGAAGTTCGTTTTTCAATCGTTTCTTTTTTTTTTCTTTTCTTTTGTATAATCGTATACTCATTTCTACATCACGACATAAACAATACAGTCAACTACATATACGCCCATACTTTATATTTTACTTAAATGTGACGTTGGTTGCTTTTTTCTTATTTATTTGAAAAAGGAAAATTTTGATGATGCTTCAACAACAAAAATAACAATGATGCAGTTAATAAAAATGTCTCTCTTTATCGTGTTTAGTTTTCGGGTGCGAAAATGCTTAAATATTTCTTTTCGAAAAAAATTAAACATACATTTCTTGTAGGGTTATACGGTCTACAAGTAAAAATTGATGAATTGACAGCTCTGAAGCAAGAAGACAATATGAATCAAAGCTTTTCTCGTTTGATTGTTAAAAATTTTCATATACACTAGATTAGTATCATATTTGTCGCATGCAGGATTGTTGTCTATCATAATCATGTGGTTAGTTTTATGTTTATGAGACTATGAGTAGTCGAGCAAGTAGAATTTTGAGCCAGATTGGCTTCTCATTGGAGAGCTGTGATACCATCAATGATTATTACCATGATGAATGATCACTTGTGAACCTTCTTAGCTACAAGAAATGTGTTTGATCTTTGAAAACGAAGTTTTTTCGGAATATCTTCACGAGAACTGAACACCGCAACGGGATACACTTTCGTTTGCTGTGGTATAGTTACTGTTGTCCTTGAAAAATCATCAAAATTTACCATTCTTATATAAATGAATAAATAATCAATATAATACCTAGATAAAATACAACATATAGATGATTGTATTACGTACACTATGACGTAGAAGTAAATCTACCATTGCACAAGAATAAGTGAAAAATTTTTGTTCGTAGAAGACTATGAATAGCATTACTTTTATTGCATTAAGTCAAATATGAAGGACATGTTTACAGAAGAATTTGATTATTTTCTTCTTGTGACGTTAGCACATTTCAAGTATAATTTTTGTTTAAATTGAATATTGTAGTTCAATCCCAAGAAAAGATCCAATAATACGAGAGTCATTTTTTCTTTCAGATTTATTAATAATTTCGTTGAATCTATGTTTATATCAAAAAGAAATTTGTGATAAAAATCGATGAATTAGGTCAAAAATGCACACAATAACAATGATAACACAATTTTTGTTTGTGATCATATCACATCTACAAAATCATATTATTGACGTTTAAGTTCATTGTTTTGCGTGATAATTCATTTATGATTGATTGTGCCAAAAATATATTCACATTAAAATGATGTTTCATGAATTAACCATCGTTTTTGTTGGTTCGACGGGCGCACTAGGTCCTAAATAAGGTGGTGGATATTCGTAGGGTGGTGGTTGTGCATAAGGTGGTACTTGATTATAAGATGGTGGTGCATATGGGTTATTGTATTCAATTAAATTTATGTTTCTGGACCACGGCAAAACACCCATTCTTTTCCTCTTGTCATATTTTATTTTGCAACAGACAATAAGAAGGATCACAATGATGAGGCCAAAAACGCTAGGTATGACAATAGCCGCAATGATTGCATTGCCCGCTCCACTAGAGCTACTGCTACTGGAATAAATTACCCGCGCTGAACATAAATCAATAATAATGGCTGATATGATGAATATAAAAAAAGCTTTCATCTTAACAATACTTTTGCTTAAATGATGTATAGAACAGAGGAGAAAAAAAAGAAAAACAAAGTTGTCACATATTGATGACGTCAATCTAATTGCTGTGCGTCAGCAATGATGCAGCAGTTTCATTGTTTACCTGATCAAGCTTCAGCTACTTTTCTTTTTCTTATGATTTGTTTGAATTTTTTGGTTGAATGTCTTCGCCCATTTAAATTTCTAATTACAGTTTGTTTGGATTTGTTCATGTTACTATTCTTCTTCCAAAGTAATAAAGAAAATATTAAAAGAGAACTGATCATAGATCCTATTTGATGGTACATAACAATTTGATCATCTTTTGCAAGGTTTATTATAATTTTATCCAATATAATTGTTAATTTTTTAAACAGATATCATTGTCATAATTGTAACTGTTAGAAGCTTTAATTGAAAATCATTGTATACGAATCTTCTTTAATAAAAAAAAACAATTGCAAGAAAGTTTCACCGTGTTGCATAATCTAATTTTTGGAACACGATCTAAAAGAAATGTTAAAGTATACAACTAGAAATTCGGACCCCCCCACACGTTATCATAGGAATGTCGGAGATAGTATATCCATAACCTCTCGTTATAATATATGAACTACTTCTTTATAGCATTTTTGGAAGATTAAATAAAAAGATGGTGAAGAAATGTATTCAAAAACAGATAAAATAAAAAACAGTCTACCTCGGATTAGTAACCGTAGCTGCATCATATTTCACATTTGAATGTTGCAGGAATTGCCCTGACAGTTTTTGGTATTGAATCAAACTGCTAATGTAGTTCTTATGAACAAACTATAAATAAATAAATATCTTTCATGTTTTTAGATATTGAATTTGGTACCATATTTATTATTTCGATCTAATTTACAATGGTTATTCTAAGATTTTCATACGTGCAACACTTTTGATCACCAGTTTTTTCCGAGTAGTGATTTTTCAATATCTTTTCTTGAATGTTTCTACATGATCCACACAGCTTCTCATCCATATTCACCATTTTATTTTCAGGGATCCAATAGATTAATGCATGATCAAAGCAATTAGTGTATGGAGTGTTTGTATCCGTAGAAAAACTATATATCCATTTAAAAATATGGTTCTTCTCCGGATCGATGGCACTCCATACACTAATTGATCTTACTGATAGATCATATCAAAGAGTGTGGATATTACGGTGTTGCTGATCTGAAAAAGTACTAAAAATATTGTTTCCTATGTTAATATTGTAATGTATTTATATATGTATTGTTTGCTTTGTACGCTATAGTTTGGTTCTTATCCAGGTCAATGATACTATTGACTAATTTGTCTGATTGATAGTTAGAAACATCGCAGAATGAGAGTGATCTAAATAACTATGTTGCTATTTTGTCGAAAATTCATATTTAATGAATTTTCTTACTATTAATTGCAAATATCTATCCGATTTTGTTCAAGATTGATATTGTAATATATGATTTTCAATTTATTTCAGATTCTATTAACGAATAACTTGTTTTTCAAATACATAGTAGAAATAACCTTTCATTTCATTAAAACATGAATCAGGTTTTTATTTAATTTACAAAACGATTTCCAAGCAATATCATTTAAATGTATCATTTATATAATAAATAAATTTATCACAATCAATCCTAGTCAAGTTTATTTTACTAGAAATAGCTGTTTATTATGTTAAGAAAATATCAAGCAAAATTGTTCAATTGTCAGTATTTCGAGAACTAAATGAATTTCATATAATATCTTAGTCTAATTATAATCTTATAGGACACATGCATTTATGAACTATCAAGACCAGATGCTATTCCTAACGACGACATATTAACATCGAAATAGATTTTTTTATTTGTATGAAATCATTTTTATTTCAAGAACTAGATTTTGATTTTGAAATGATAATAAAGAATAAAGACAGATTATTTTGTATTATATGACTTAGTTTGCTTCTTATTTTGTGAGATTTCTTCTGCAGAAAGAAAACAGCCTATATACTATGATATTGTGTGTAGTAACTTTTTTGTTTTATCTAGCATCTTGACACTGAGCTACTACCGTTTATCCTCATGCATTAAATAGCGCTCGTTATAATAGCAAACCTAAGAACGATCTGTGTACTTTCTGTCATAAGTACATGTTGCAGTAGAATAAATACGAACTATAGCCAAAGTCAAAAGCAAATGTTATTCACGCAATTCAGTTACTAAGTAGTTCTTTTTTTTTTATATCGATCATTCAATATTTGATCCATCGCCAATAGACTTATAGATGTAGTTCGTTGTTTTTCATCATCTGTGTTGTTAAGAGCAAGAAATAATAATCAAAATATAACTTCAATTATTGATGAACAGATATTATCAATAAATGATCACTTTAGTCATAATATAACTATAAATAATCTATCCGTTGTGATCGTCGTACACCAAGACTTCATATAACTGTATTGAATGGTCCAATTAGTGTAATCGTGAAAAAGCATAAAAATTAAAAGAAAAGAAAATAATATTGAATACCAATTAATAAATGAAATTAGAACTTGAATAGTTTATATAATAACGATATTTTTGACAATTTGTTACAAATGAAACTTTCAACCATTGAATAAGAAAACAAAATTTGAAAATAATTCTGACACATAACATAAAACTATTAGTATTGATCGAATACTTCACTTACACTAGATTCAACAGAAATATTTTGTACTTAGACGTAGTATAATCGCAGATCATTACTGCAAATCATTTAACGACAGTCACACATACCAGTAAATTGTCGAAATACTTAAGAAAGTACTTGACACTAGAGATGTACAGGGTAGAGAAGAATAAGGATTAAAGATATTTTTCAGTTTATATACATGATACGAAAAAAGCTTATCCTACATATCCCTACTCGGCCCTATTAGTCATCGTAGGTAATGCACAGCCAATTTTCACTATGTAAGCAGTGTTCATTTTTTTTATCAAAAAAATCCTACGATGTAAAACTGGATCAAATCATTTTTTATGACATGATTGCTAAGTATTTAATCGATCCATGCGCTCAACTATTTAATTTTTGACACTTATGTGCTAGTAAAATATTGCTAAACAATCCGTAAACGTTTGTTTCTTATAGTCATCCATTCATTTAGGTTCAATAGATTTTTATAATTTAATTAAATGTTTCATCATATATCATTTCTCTTTGTTTATTCATTGTTTCCTATGTTTAATTTTTTAAACTTTCATCAGCATATAAATTAGTAACATAATTATCTTTCTTTATATTTCTGATGTATTTGTAAAGTTTGATACTTCTATTTCCAATGTGAAGTTTTTTATTTGTGTGAATAATTGAAAATCTTCATAGGAAAATTAATAAACATTGAAGAAAAAATGTAAACAATAAAAACTTGTGAAAATCTTGCACAGAAGACTTTTAAAAAACTCTGAATGAATAAATTCAATTACTGAATGCAAGCACATAATATAAAAACAACAGAGTGATGATGAAATCTATGATTAGTCGGCTTGTGAATTTTCGATAGTTTATTTACGGTCTTTTATTTTTCGACATTTTACATTGGAAATTTTCAATTTCGACATTTAACCATCAAACCAACCTTATTCATACATCAATAATTCTTATCATTTTAATCGCTTTCTTCTCCTGCTGTTGCTCTTCATCTTCAATACTTACTTCATTAACTAATCACATATTACACGCTTTGGTATTTTTATTTTTGTGTTGTTATTTTTTCTCTATTACACTCTCGCATATTCATATAAATATAAAATTCTTTCTCTCTCTGATATTCTCCTTATGTTCTCACGTCGATTGGCATTGCCTCTCGAGTATGTCAAAAGTATCAAAGAAGAATCAAATCATTGATACAAAGACAATTGTTAGAAAGGTTAAACATTTTGTTTTTCTATCACCGAATCAAGAGTTTACTTGGTATAAATTTAGTTGATATTATCGCAAAAACAAATACTGTTTTTTTATTTATTACAATCTCTTTTGAAATAAGTCTTAATTCGATATAAACATCATCATTTTCCTAGTGTTTCAATCTGATCAGTTCAGGTACGTTTTATTATTATCAATATGTTTTCACATGTTGCTGAGAAAAGTATATACATATAAGAAAACAAACAAGCTACAAAAATAATATCAGCTACTCTATTGAAATTTTGTTTTTTTTGAATCAATCAGTCATTGAAATCAATGTTTTTTTATCTTCTTTAAAATGAGCTCTATCAATGGAAGTCGCGTTGTTCGAACATAAATGTTCATCAAACTCAAAGATCACATTCGAAAAAAATGAATATACTTTGAATCTTCGAAATACAGCTGAATAACGAAAAAAATAATTACTGTCAAATTGCAACGGAATGCAATTTCAGATTTTCTTCAAATCAATGATATAATACTCTTTTGCACTTTAACGAAATATGACGCGCCATTATTTCAACAATGATTTCTAAAAAAAGAATATTTTACATAATGAAAAAAAATTATTCAGAAAAAAAGAAACAGAAAGAATAATAATATTTTCGTAAATATTTCGTCTTTTTTTCTTACACATTTTGGTATCTGCACGTAATTTATTATTATTTTTTGTATCATTCATTCTCGTGATGAGTCTAAATAATACTCATCGAAATAGAAAGATAGAATTATATAGAATGATTTGAAGATAATATAAACGTACATTTTATTACTGTTCAGGACTATTATTTACGTCGTTATTTTTTTTCAACTGCTGCGTCAATTAACTTGCAGTAGCGACTATTTCATTGAGTATTATTCAAAAAACCACTCAACCATGAGTCAAACTACTAGATATCCTTTTTCTATATTTTTATTTTGTCAGTTAAATTGAACAGAAAGAGTAACAAAAGACGATATTTTGTAACAATTGAATTTATCTATGGAATTGTGTAGTTATGAATGCACACGTAGATACTCAAATAAAATTTATCATATTTGTGTCGCTAGTAGTGGTGTTGCAAGGTCTACCACAAAGCTGTGTAACAGTAGAATGCTTTGCTTTATTGATATCTCATCTCTGAAACATTCATTCACTATTTAGCATTTCAGGTAGTGATGCATATAATTAATTCCATTGAGTATGCTGAACTCAAACTTTTTCGTATATTTGATTTTAGATACGTTCACGATTAGTCATTATTTGAGATTCGACTACTTTAAAGTAGCCGGATCAAGTTTAAACTGACTCGTCTTGACTAAATTTCAAGATTTTTCCTTGTTGAACTCCAAGAATATGAAGTGTCTTTAATTGCTTCTTAAGAAAAAAAAATCACACGCACCGAAGGACATATTCGAGCGATGGGTGCAAAACATGTTGCAAAAACAAAATACGTAGTAGCAAGCACCTCGCGCTGTATTATAATGTGTTGTAGACTGTGCTGCTAATAGCGACATATGTGACACAGTTTATATTAGTGATTACGAAAAGAAAATGAGAGTCAGAACGAAAGAAAATCAAACGTGAGAGAACACTGGCATGTAATTCATAAGCCCAATACCAAACAATATTTGTGATCAAACCAGCGAATAAGCAAGGAAGGTATAGATTATGTAGAGTCATAGAAATGTGTGTTTTAGCGTTTTTATATTTGTTTTTTTTTATCTTACCAAAAATAAAGATCAAGGAAATTTAGCTGAAGAATTCTGAAAGACTCACGCTTTTTCAAATTCACGCATCCTGATTGTCTAGTACAAGTTGTTGGAGATTATTGTTCATGCCATGTGTTAGTCGAGTGCAATGAATTATTTTATAGAAGTTTAACGAAAGAATTTGAATATGAGGAAAATTTTCTATGCATGGCATACTGGAGAAAATTGAGTTATTATGTACATGTATTCTAATTCCAGTTTAACTGGAGTCTTGTGTTCTACCCAGTCAGACAAACAACGTAAAATTGCAACCCGATTTTATGCATTTGTTTTAGTTGTTTGTTTCACTGAGTCTTGCGAAAACAAAAGACGAATTGTTTTTTTTTTATAATATGTTTTCTTCAGGCGAATTGATCGCGACAGACGAGTGCGATTATATTGGCATTTTTACTTTTTCAATAAAAATTTTTAAAATGTACGTGCAAACATTTACGAAGCATACTAATACTTCCATTCAAGTACAAAAAAAGAAGAATTTGTACTTTACTTAAAATACGAGAAAGCGTATTTCTGAGTATATGAAGTATTATTCTGTGTCGAAATTTTAGCAGATAATCTTACTGCTACGATAATTGTCGTGACTTTCCAATGCTAAGTTTGGTTGTTTTGCAGAAGAAAAATATTTTCTTTTTTCGTATTTCTCTATTCATATTACTATTCTCTTTCAACGGTATTGTAACTATTCATGGCATGGTTTCAAAAATGATCACATTCCGGTTTTTGAATAGAAATAAAAAGGAGTAAGAGTGATAAAATAAGTCGTTTTCTTTGGAGAGAACAAGCGCTTATTTTTTTCTGATGTTCTATTTTCTTATGTTTTCTGACTTGGATGTCCTTATTCTGCAACAACAACTAGGATAGTTTGCTATTTTTATCCATTCTTATAAGAAGATAGAGTTGACACCATTGTATATATGGTTACAGCTCAAGAAGGCAAGACAAAGTCCAATGGAAACCGTTTTTTTGCCATTGTCGTTATGATCAATGTGAGAAACGGTTGTTCTGTTAGTTAAGGAAAAGGTAAACAAAGAATGGCGGCTACAATCGGTAACATTTTTCTGGTAAGTTATTATATTTTATTCAGTCAACGTTTCTGAGAACATCTACAAAGTAACTTTTGATCATTTCAATAACATTTATGTATCAGCACTTTATCTAATCTTTCTATGTAGTGTGTTATGTCATATTTTTTGTTTCGTTATTATTAGTTTTATTATTTTTAAAATTTTCGCTATCTGAGTAATGGAAATTTTATAAAGAATAAAATTAACGATAATTTAACGCCTATAACCTTGAGCTACTGTCTGTGCAAAAATACAATGACCGCTAGTATTGTCGAAATAACTCAAGAGCGAAAAAAGCTAGAGAGCTGCGATTTGTGCAATTACGTACGTAAATGTGTGCTCTGTATATTCATCATGATATGCCGGAAATTCTTGCAGTTTTAGATTGTCATCATCATCCACTTTTCACATGGTTTTTCTTCAAGTTTCTCGCGAACCTAATACGCCAAAACTATGAAGAAGATAGGAAGCCTTTAGAAGTGGTTTTTCTAAATAGAATAATTTGTAAGTTCATACAACAAAATACATTGTTAATCATAATTTCGTTTACGAAAATTGCTATTCTGAATCTTGAACTTCTTTCATTATTGAACATGAAGAGTTAGAGTATGCACAAGGAGCATGAATTCAAAATCTGTGATTAGAATGTAAAAAGATTTTTAAAAATGCAATTTTATTAAAATATGTTGGAAAACGTCACTTATTTATATAAATGAACATTTAATTCTTATACACAGTTTATACTTAGTTTGTACTATTTTCACTATGTTGCACAGCTATTTTGAGTGTCGTTTAGGTGTATTCCAATCGACTTTTTGTAATATAGTAGTTAGTCAATCTACGTTCTTATACGTTCATCTTTGGGAGTTTTGTTGATCTTACTTCTGCAAGAGGAATCTTGAATGGTCAAGCTCTTGACGAGAAAATAAATTAATGACTCCTAGAATACTACTAAAACAACGTGTTGAAGGCAAAACGAAGTAATTAAATACAGCATATAAGAATTTTAAAAATGTTCGTTTATATAAATAAGTAGCGTTTTCCAATATATTTTCATAAAATTGCACTTTTTAAAAATCTTTCTACAATTTAATCACATATTTTGAATTCATGCTCAATTATGAAAGATGTTCGAGATTAATAATAGCAAATCAAGCAAAACAAATCCTGATTAAAAATGTTTTTTGTTGTATGAACTCACAAATACTTCTGTTTAGAAAATCCACTTGTATGAACCTCAGAAAAATGTGCGCTATTTTTGAATTACATTTGCTAGAGAAGTCTTCGGGTTATCTTTTCCATAATTTAGACATATAGGTTCGTGTGGAACTTGAATAAAACCGTGATAAACTCTTTGAAAAGTTGATGATAATGAAATCCTAAATTTGCAAGAATTTTCAACATGTAATGATGAATATGCAGAACATTCATTAATCTACGTAATGGTGAAAATCGCAATTCTCTCACTTTTTTCCTTCTTCAGTTATGCCAAAAATACCCATGGTGACTATATTTTTGGAATAGACAATACTCTTACATAACGTTTCTTAGATCTTTTAAATATCGTTTTAAATCTAATACCTATGAAGTGTTTGCGTAAAATTTAAATAGTGTTACGATAAATGATCATTGCGGTTTACTTTTCTTTTCAGTATGATTTTTTTCTTAGTCTTAATCTTTTCGATATGCGTTTCTCTATCACTTCTCTTATGCCACTACTATATAAGAATGTGTTTTGTAGTAATATAGATATGACTAGAGCGATAAAATAGTCAACTAAATGTCATTGTTGAGTTTGATCGCAATACCTTTCCTCAAATACGTCATAATATACATAAAACCTATTAATGTCTTTGAAAAAATAAACTTTTTATTGCATTGGATCTTCTGTAATCATATTTTATTTTGTAGATAATTTTAATAACTTCATATAAAGTACAATGACTAACATGAAAGCAGTGATAGCAAATGGACCAAAAGATTATAAACTTATTTCTGACAAACCAATACCTACAATAAAAGATGGAGAAACATTAGTCAGAGTATTGACAAGTGGAATTTGTAAGATTTCGTATTTTGTCAGAAAATATTTTATTTTGATTATTTTAGGCGGTTCTGATCTAAAAATGTATGAAGGTAGTGAATTTTACTGGGGAGTCGGTGGACGTGCGCGACGTGGTGTTATTCCTGGTCATGAATTCATTGGTTCAGTCGTTGATATCGATCCTTCGATAGCTCGCGATCAATCAATTTCCGTCGGTGATGTCGTTGTTGCTGAGCAACTTGTAGCTTGTCGAGATCAATGTTGGTTTTGCAAGAATGGTATGGAACATAAATGTGATAAATTAGTTATTTATGGTCAAGGTATTGATGGTTGTATGGCTGAATATATGATCTATAAAAAGGGATCTTGGCTACATAAAGTTCCTGAAGGCTTATCGCCAACTTATGCTGTTTTGGCTGAACCGGTTGCTGTTTCTGTCCATGCAATGGATCGAGCACATTTAAAGCCAACTGATCTGGTAAAGTAATGTTCTTTTTCTTCGTGAAATTATAACTTATGACGAAATCTCTTTAAGGATAAAATCACTTTTCAACCAAGATGACGCTTATGTGATGATAATTAATGACTAATAGAAAAGTCTAGAATGGCATAGCTTTCCAGGTCTTTGTTCTTAAGATATCGAAATTTTTATTGAATTTTTCAAAAATTACATGAAAAAACACGATTTTCAACTTCAAGATTTTCATGGACACAGTTTTGCATGATATTACGAAGTTCATTGAAAAAGTTGTCACTTTTCTAGTATCCTCTATTGCGAGATGTGAAATATTCGAAATTCTCTCATGTGTAAAAACAAATTTTATTCATATGCTTACATCTTCAGAAAAGAAATAGTAGAAAAGCTAAAATTTATATAAACAACTAATGTCATTAAGAACTTTGTTCATACAAAGTTTGAAGTCGAAACTTGAAAGTCGATTTTCCATATGACTTGAGGGGAATCACTGGTTGTTTTTGAAAAACTTAGTAAAATTTCAATATGTCAAGAAAGAAGACCCGCAAAAATCAAATCATTTTAGACTTTTCTATTACTCACTAGCACTTATATTTAATCGTCTTCTAATGAATGATTATGAAATGTTCAAACAGAAGCTTTAGCGTATAGTATAATCAAAGAATAAATAAATCTGATATTGATTACTATAAATGAGATATTGTCTGTGCACTTCCTAGGGAATCTCCTCAGATGTTTCTTTTTGATTTCAATGATTTTTTTGCCTATAAATACTACTTAGTGTTCTAATAAAAATCGTTAAAGGATTTGAGTTCTTATTGAGATTTGACTCAGCTATCACGCTTTTAATATGTCTTATTTCTAGAAGTCTCTGTACAATTCCAGGTCTTTAGAAAAATTGTATTTTTGAACTTTGATTTGGATCTTTGCATACATTGAGATTTCACCAGACTAGCTTTCATAAAAAAAAATTCAAAAGCTTTGAACAAAGTCTCTTCAATGTACGACGCTTTTAAGACATTCTTACTGTATACACTATCCATGCAATAGAGCTTATATTTGTATGCGAAAAGATTTAGATCAAAATTAGGAAACACAATTTCTCCAAAAATCTGAGGTCGTACATGAGCTTCTAAGAAGTCGACATATTAAAAATTCGATAGCTTAATCAAAACTCAATATGAGCCCAAATCATTTTAGAGTGTTAATCAGAATAATCTGTAGTATCTATAAGCAAAAAGTCATTGAAATCAGAAGGAGACATCTGAGGACGTTTTCTCGTTAGTTTGAATATGTTACTCAAAATAACTAATGATCTGTCTTTCTGAATAATTACATTTTTGAATATGATGCTTCTAAAGTTGATAATATTTACATTCTTTAGGTTGTCGTTTCTGGATGTGGTACAATAGGTTTGGGTTTAATTGCTGCTATTGAGACATATTATCCAGACGTATCAATAGTTGGTCTTGATTATTTTCAATTTAAACTTGATTTAGCTAAATGTATTGCTAAGAACTGTACAACATTTAATTTGTCAGATAAAACAGTTTCGACGATAGCCGATATTGTTCGAAAAATGTCTGGTGAACAAAATGGTGCTGACGTTTTTTTCGAATGTTCAGGTTCACCTGATTCTATTAGAGCTGGTTTTGAATTTGTTCGTAAATGTGGAACCTTTGTTCATGTTGGAATATGTAAAGAAATACATGTTGATGCTCCATGGAATGCTATATCAGCTGGAAAAGAATTAACAATAGTTGGTTGTAACTTAGGTCGACATGCTTGGCCACGTGCTTTTGAAATTTTAAAAAAATGTGATTTATCTCGAATGATAACACATAGATTACCATTAGAAGAATATTCTAATGCATTGGGTTTGATTAGTTCTGGAATCAAAGTTGTACTTGATCCGACTCTTCCTGCACCAAAACTACTTAATGATTCCCTATCATTATTACCAATAGTTAATAATAATGATAAAAAGCAATTAAAAATAAACGATAGTGTTGCGTTTGTAACAGGTTCTTCTCATGGTATAGGACGGGCTATTGCTATTGCTCTTGCTAGAGAAGGTGCAAAAGTCGTTATTCATGGTACAAATCATGATAGTCCAAGTCATTCAAATGAAGGTACTACAATGACAATGCTTGCTCAAGAACTATCAACAATAACTAATAATACTCAAATAACACCTGTCTGGGGTGATTTATCAACAAAAGAAAGTGTTCAATCTGTTCTTAATCATATTAAATATCCTATCGATATTTTAATTTGTTGTGATGGAGAAAATATTAATTCAAATGAAGTAAATACAGCAGCTGAAGGTAAAATATGTAATGATACATGTTTAACAATAAGTGATTCAGATACAAAATCAATTTTAAATCGAAATTTTTGGACAACACATCTTGTTTGTCAATCAATTGTTCCTCAAATGATTCGAAATCATCAAGGTCATGTTATTATTATTGGTTCGACATCGGCTTTAATTGGACAAGAAAAATGTGCTCTTTATACAGTATCAAAAGCAGCGGTTCATCAATATATGAGATGTTTAGCAACTGAAGTAAAATCATTAGGTATTAGAGTTAATTGTATTGCACCAGGAATTGGAACAGAACAAAATGTTACTAACAAACCAGAACATATTGCTAATGCTGTTATTCAATTACTTAATATGAATTTTGTTCATGGACAAATTATTCGTGTCGATGGTGGAGAACAAATATTTTCTTGTTAAATATTTTATTATTTTTATTAATCAGCACTTGCCTTAATATTTCAATAACTTATTTAGACAGTAAGTATCATTGAACTTGATCGTTTACTAACATAAAATCGTTTTTTTAATATTTATTGTTAATATTCATAAACTTAATATGTTTTCAAAGCTTTATTTCTTAGTGAAATTATCCAAATAAAAACTAAAAGTCTAACATAATGAGGATTCGATTGAAATACGAAAAGATCAATCGATCACAATCTATTTCAAAATATAATGTGCTTCACTGTGGTTTTTCATCATTAAAAAAAGAAAACCGGAGGCCCAACGTAGTATATCGAAATTTAATTGGCCATTAATTGACTGATCAGATGATTTCTTGACGGAGATTTTCGAAAACAATATTTTGAAGCTATTTCTCTTTCGATCTATGCAAGACCAATATTCCTAGCTTTATGCATTAGAGATTTATAAGACTTTTCCTGAGATCCTCGATTTCAGTCAATGAATCTGTGATCACCTAGAAAAACAGCTAGGTAGAGATAATTCACCATAGTGAGTCGAATGGTAATATTTGTTTTCAAATTCGAAACAAATCTAACACTGTTAGCTGATTATCTTTGAAATGTCAACTCCGTTATTACAGGAAGACTGATTATGATGTTTTAGAAATATTGCGATACTGAAGTCGAATCATTTCGAACATTAAAAAAATCATTATTCGACTCCGACTGGTAAATTACCCATGTCTAACTGCTTTTTCAAATTATCACAGTTTCATTGGCTGAAATTCGATGTCTTAGGAAAAGCCTTATGCCTTTCTAGTGAAACACAGTGGGAATGTCGATCTTGCAAAGATTAAAAGAGAAATAACTTCAGAATATTGTTTTAAAATTCTCTAACAAGAAGTCATGTGATCCGTTAATTGCTAACCAATCAAATTTCGATGACCTCTGATCTTCTCTCGTAAATACTGAAGAACGCTGAGTTTTATGATGTTCTTATCAAAAATTATTCAAAAAATAGTGAAGCACATTACATTTTGAAGTGTATAGTAGTATATTTGTCGTCTTAGTATTATTTAATCTTTGAAAACATTGTTCTTCATCTACTTAATCAGTTGAATTCTTTGATTATTGGTCAAGAAAATAAACTTTGAAAAGTAGTTATCCATCTGACAAAAAAAAACTTGATTTTGGTCTTGTAACTTCAATTAATTTTATAAGTTTTGAATTTCACTTTTTTGTTTAGCTTTCATTTTTATATGTTAGCGCAAGTAAATTCTATTTGACAACAGTAAATCAAAAATGAATTAAAGATAAAACATGTTAAAAATTACCAATATGTTTGGCAATACAAATTTTAGATTCCATTTTGTTTAACTAATAGTTATAAATAAAATATGTTCTTGAATACAAAACAGTTTAATAACATATGTATTGATGATTAAATATGTTTATACTAGTATCTTTTAGTTACACTGATAAGTTAATGCAAGTATTTGTTGACTTGATTCTGAATCGCTCTGATTTGTTGTGATGCGACGAGTTGAATAAGAAGTCCATTGGATCATATCAATTTTTTTTTTAAAGATTTTCAATACTATCGATCATGTTAGATGTTGATCATGCTTATTAAAGGTTTACTCAAATATAATTTTTGAAATAGATTCCAATAAAATGAAATGTCATTTATAAAACTGCAGTTAAATAATAGATATGATAAATAACAAATGGCAACTGACATTAAATTTTTTATTGGGATTAAAATATAGCATAAAAATATATAATTCAAACTGAAATGTCCTTATTGCTATTTAAAGTCTAAACAGCTGAAAGAAAATCTCAATTAATATATATTAACTATTGTTCTATGTAATATTCATCAACCACAAACTATGTTCACCATATTGTCTACGTGGCATAATCTGCTGCTGTCCAGCTTGTGTGTTCATTGATTCTGTTGGTCTAATACGAGTTTGAACAATGCGATTCCTCCATGGCATATGCCAATTATTTGTCTGTAAATGTCATCGTACTCTCGGCAAACCAACTAGAAAAATAAACGGTGAAGCAAGTGGACATATATAAAGACAATAATTAATCATATGCATTGTTACATCTTGTAAAAATAATGGATCATAAAATAGACGAATAAGTGATATAATGACAAATGGTATTCAAATAATAAAATACCACATTGAAATAGATACAAGTTGTACATACATCAAACGATATTTTCTCCATGTATTTTCTAATTTCATTGCTCGCTTTTGATATGTTATACGTAACAAAAGAATCATATTAGCCAATATTATAAAAACAGTTGGAGTAACTACATTAAAAAGATAATCCAAAGTACCTATAACTACTTGAAATTGAAAACAAGCACCTCCACAAACATATACATCATAATAATAAACATGCTCACATGGATAGAGACTGACCATTAAATTATAAAATATTAATGAATAAATAAAGCAAATGAGAATTGGAGGATAATGAATAATGAAACGCCATTTATGTATAAATCTTTCATGAAAAATGAGAAAATATCTTTCAATAGATCCAAAAGCCATAAGATACAAACCAATATCATATAAACCATAATTATGAGCTACCTAAAATGAGCAAAATTGATTACTTTCAGGTTGAACATGAGCTTAATAAGAATAAACCAAAGTAATTGGTAATTCCGTACTAATAAGAATGAAATTACAGAAAAGAAGTACAATAATTACATGATTATGAAGGTTTGTATGACTTATTTCTCAAGTTCTCAGCAAAAAGAAGAAAACAAATAAATGATGGAATTAAACAAATAAGTAAAAGTATGAAACGTTGTATGTATGCATCCATAATAATAAAATGAGCTGTCTTGTTTCAAATTCCTATAGACTATAATAATGAAACCTGGATTACATATAGCCAAGATATTGTAGAAAGTTAAACTAAATTGAAAATAAGAAAATTAATATAGTCTGTATATAGCATGAGTTCAAAGTTGCATACACTGATATGACATTTGTAATTTTTCCTAGACGTGTGTGTTTTTAATTGACAAAAATAAATTTTTAGTAATAAGTCTAACTCTTTTGTTAAAGTTTATATAGCAAAAATTAATATGGAAATGGAATTTAATATCAAAATTTGAATGACATTGTTTCAAAATTTTCCTTCAGATTAAAGTACTCAAGTAAAACTCCTGTCAGATGCATAGTTTTAGATAACGAAAAGAAAGATGACTAGCTACTTTGCTATTATTCTACCTTGTAGAATTACTAAAATTAATTGAAAATTCGATATTTGCTGTTAAAAAATGCACAGAGCGATTCTAACAACTTACGAAAAGGATATTCTATGATCGATTTTGCATATTATTACCAAGTTTTTTTATTCTTTGAAATATTCGACTAACTTTTTTTCTCATCAATAATTGAAAATTATTTATAGTAAAATCTATTTTTTTTTCTCCACTATTTTCCAGTTATTTGTTTCAGCGATTAAACTGTAGTTCTTTGGTCTCAAATTCCGTTTGAAATTTTGATTTTTTTGAATTGCGAAGTTTTTGTGTTCTTTTCTCCTCTTTTTATGCAATAAACGATATTTATTATGTATTAAGGCTATTGTCATATTAAAGTCACTAACTGCTACAATTAACCACATTTTAAAAGTTGATAGTTATTAATAAATGGAAGTAATGACTCATTTTATACACCCGTGACATTGGCCTGATTTTGACTTTTTTCTATCATTGTAGTGTATTTCTTATATTTTTCTTGTTTAAATATTTATTTATGCATAATAGTTATCGTTTGCCAATACCCATTGAATAAATGTTCCTATTCGTGTAGTTATAAAAGAAATGAAGATTGATCTATAAACCTAATATTCCCTAACGATGGTGTTGAACATGCCGATTATCAGATGAGATGACCCAAAAAAGAAGTATACTTACTCAAAAATGCTGAAACAGCTTATAGTCCGTTGTCAAACGAACTCATACATCATATTAAGAACGTAAAGAATTATGGAGAAATTGACAAAAAAGAAGACAAAGATGTTGATATTAATATGAAAAAAGAGGATAATATTGAATAACTTTCATTAAACACAAATATCAAAAATAGCACTTCGGGACCTGATGATGAAAATTCTTAATAGACTTTAAAGCTGTTATTTTTCTGTATAAATCCGTTGTCATCTATGGCAAACATTTAAATTTGAAAAGTTTATGTCAATCTGTATTGCACATATGTTTTTTTTTTAACATTTTCATAAATCCAACTCTATGATCTGTTAGTAATATTATACTACTATACTGTCTATAGTATCTACTAGTAAACATTAAAGTACGGTAGTAAAATAATAAAAATTCGTTTCAGGCGAAATGATTATGCAAAGCACTTCTCAAGCTAAATTTGAGACTGAAGCACAATAGTAAAATTTATAATAATATTTTGTCATAGTGAGAGAACGACAATTTTCACTATATCAAAATGTAATCGTGTACAAAAATAGTATGAGATTTTTACGTTACACTATTGAAAATTGTAATTATATTTAATAGTAAATAACTTATCAGAGAAATTCTCTGAGAATGAATATTAATCCATTTCTTCATCTTTTGATACATTTCAGTACTGTTCGATTGATTATTCATCAGAATATATTTAACAAAGAACAAATATGTGAGTTATGTTCTGAAGACAAAATTCAACCATATAAATGCCGTATTTACTAAATACGTCAAGAGATTACAAATAATAGCTGTGACAATATTTCAACAGCATCAATTTTTATATGTTTATACATAACTGATTGAAGACTTTCATTTAACTTTGAAAATTATGTAAATAATTTATCTACTTGTCTTAAAATAAAACTACCGTCATGCATCATAGAACTAATCTTATCGATCAAACTAGTTCTATTATTTTAACAACAACTTGTTACATTATCGACTTTGAAAAACATTTTATTTTCTGAAAGTCCATTATAAAATTTTTTTTCTCTTCACATTTATTGACAGCAATGTTTGACAGGGTGTCCGAAGGCGGTAACATATAAAGTGTAAGAAGAAGAAAAAACGTTTTTTATTTGAAATGCTTCTATAATGTTGCGTCTCGTTTCTCTATCGGCATTAAAATACATTATTGGCAAAAATGTTGTTTTTGTCATCGTAGCAGTTTGGTCGTGTCTATGTAAGAATTGCTGTTATTTTCTTTTTCTTTTATAATTGTGCACACAACTGCACGAAAGTATAAGGATACCAAGCAACTTAACATTTTGCAGTCATATTTTAATGAGCATGAGTACAACGACTTCTCCTACACTTGAACAACCAGCAAGAAGTCAAACAGCTGATGCATCTTTGAATAGAAGACGACACAAATCTGCTGGTAAAAGACAAACAACATTTCGATCATCGTTTGTTCCACCAACTCGTGCTACTAGTTCATATCGTCATAATAAATTATACCGGTGTCCACCAACACCACCACCTGAAGTTCAATTCGATCGAGAACGAAGTTTTATTCTTGATTCTAAAGCAGTGTCGAATATTTCAAATGATTATTCAATAGCTAATCCTAAATTAGGTTCAGTTATTCCACCATACAATGCACAATTAGATCATCATGTTGATAATTATTTTAAATTTTTTGGCATACGAAAAGCATTAGAAGGATCGGGACAAGTAAAGAAAATATTTTCTTTAGTAAAATATATCATAATTTGAGTTTTTCTGTTTAGTCAGCCGCTCATGAATCAATTGCAGGTCGAGTACATGATCGTTTTTATACAAGTGGTCATGGTTATCATTATTTATCACTTCGAAATAAATTTGGTTCAGGTAAAGAAAAACAAAAAAAGTTTAAAAAACAAGACAGCAATTAAGAGTGATTGATGTTTTAGGTCATTCGATTGATGAAATTCGTGGTCATGAATTATTTTTAAGTGATCCTAAAGCTGTTGTTAATTATAATGGACTTTTCGGTATGTTATTAAATGAAAATAAACAAAAGAAAATAATTATTTGTTTAATTTTTCTATTGAATATAAAAGGTTATCGTCGTAATACACCGTCACTTCGTCGACAACCAACAATTGGTACAACAAAAATTGACGCTTGTGGTTATATTCCTGTTGGTCGTTATTCAGTTATTGGTTGTGGTAAATCATATGCATTCCATTGCCGATGTAAATTCGATCAACCATGTCGATGTCATAATCAAGAAAAACTTTGTCCTTGTGTTAAAGTATAAATATTATAATAAACATCAATATGTATCTAATATTGATTATGAAATATGAGAAATCATAAATAGATCTTGAATTTGATTTTTCACGAGTACATAATTCTTCATCAACTTTCGAACGACATTCATTTATACCATTACAACGAGCATTTCCATGTACACAATATGAATCATCACAATCAATGAGATATTCCATTGGACAAATAAATAAATCATCATTAACACCAACATGTATTTTTGGAGTAAATGATGTAAAAAATAGTTTAAATTGATGAAAATTATCATCGTAATCATTAGGAAAACTAGGTGGTTGAATAAATTCAAGATAAACTATATTACTCTTAGATAGGTAGTCATCAGATTGACGATTCAATGATGTTGATTTGCTTTTATCAGACAACATAGGACAATCGAAGGTTGTTGTTTCATGATGCTAAATAAAGAAAAAGAGTATTATACGATGCTGCAATATTTTAAACGTACATCTCTAATTTTTAAACACGGTACTCTTGTTATTGAAATAAAATAATCTTGATCATAATCATCTCGTATATTAAAAATCGGATAAAAAACAAATCGAATATGATCACCAATTGATGCTCGTAATTCCATGGTACATTGTGGTATGGATAATAGTGTTGTATAATAATCATCATCTGTGTATAAAAAAAAATCTCTAATTAATTCTATAACTACTTTCTTTCACATCATAACTGAAACTTCATACCGAGTTTCTGATGCGGATTACGAGCATAAATAAATCCCGACGGCCATCTATGAAAAAAAACCAAGTTCCGTCATGAGATGATCATTAAAACAAGCAAATCAAATAAAAAAAAACATAAAGAAAGAAATGACGTACGTCGTTAAATTAATAAACATTGATTGAATATTAAATTCATATTGTTCTTTACAATATGAATATAATGTTTGATTGATAATTGTATGAGGTTGCATTACAACTAAATAAAATTTAAAAAATAAAATTTAGTTTTTTTTATATGTTCTTTCATTGAAGTTGATTTGATTTATACAAAAAGGTATGTGCTTGTTGAAATATTCATCATCGCTGTTAATAACATTTGTGACAGCTATGATAACATGAGTCAAGTATAAAAATAGACGAACTACCATTGGATTGTCAATTGGATAAATTGTCACGAGTAAACTCTACTAGTCACTGATTATATTGAATCGTTTTTCTTATAATCAGCAGCAACTACGTTCAATGCTTGATCCGCTATGGAAAGAATTGTGCCACCGTTATTATTACGCTTCTTCATCTCTTTCCGGGCGGAAGACGATAGCGTGTGGTAACATACACGTACACCGGAAAGTCATACAACAACGACTTTTCTCCTCCTACTCTACTACAATCGTCCTTGTTTATACGATGGAATGAAAAGTAAAGAAAGTAAAAATTGAAATGGGACAATGGCAAAAAAAAAATAGTTTTACCTATTACAAAGACAAAAAAAGAATCAATTGTAAAAATAGATTTTCTTTCCGAAAAATGTGTGCAGGTGTTTTCAAGGTAAAGAATTTTTGATTGGAATTATTCATTTTTGTTCTGTCTTTTTTCTCTCTTCGTTTCCAGAAAATGATTTTCTTTTTCTTCCATGTTTCTCTTCCATTTAAATATTGAATATAAATGAATTGAGAGGAGAGAAAAAAAAACGACATTTATATATATTGCAATGAAGCATGACGTGTAAATGCGATGTCCTTGTTGCTTGTTTGCCTGTCTGGTTTTTTTCAATAACTAAATAAACCATGGCAAAACCTTGAATAAAAATATAATCACAAGTTGAAACGAACGGATGTATTTTATTATATTAGATAAATGTTCAATAAATAAAATAGGTCATTTATTGATGATTATTAAAATAGAGTAAATAAAACAAAAAAGAAAATTATGGATTATTTTTTTTTTCTTTATAAAAATTGGATCTTGTTTTCTTTTTTTACGTTCCTATTAATAAATATATATTTATATTGATAGTTACGGTCTCTTTTTTCGTTCTTTTGTGTATATATACATAGATATACAAGAACAAGCTAGAATTAATCGATATTTGTGCTGATCACAAAAAAAAAACGCTTTGACTGTATCGAGTATTATGATTCAAACGCATTCTTATATGCGTAATATTTACATATTATTTTAAACGAATATTGTATTGGGTATGTATTTGCAGAAATTGTTGTTTTTCTTATAAATGATATAGAAGAGGAATCCATTAGCTGATTATTATATGTTATTTGATGACTAAACGATCAAAATACATTATTCTTTTCATTTATTTTCTAATTCAGTAGAAGAAATCAAGGTTAGAATAACAAATATCTGTTTCTTTATTTTAAGTGTTCTTTAAATTTATTTGTTTGTTAGAATAGACTGAAGTCAATGTCTTACATATTCAAATAAGATTCATTTCAATCAGAATTATTTTACAATAATTTTTATCATCATTCTTATTCTGACAAAAAATAACAACGATTAAAATAAACAAACACTAAATTATGATATCAAACCAAATTTCGCAGTATTCTGACAAAATCAATTAAAGATTGTTGGTTAGAATAATAATATCAACGAAAAAAAAAACAAGAACAACATAAGATCATAGATATTTTTTTCAGGTTGTGCTTAGGAAAAAAACAATAATATTGCTTGTTCTAATATCAAATTAATTTCTGTATTAAACTGTACAAACATTCTCATAGAATTTCCAAAGATGACAACCTAATTACACGTGCAAACCATTGTAAATTGATCGATAGCTATTTACTTCTATAATTTTTCTTATATTCGTAAATAGACTTAGTTATAATCCTATGAAAAAAAGTTCTAACTAACATTTCATCAATATCAATTTCTCTAAATAAAGAAAAACCTATTAAAATTCGCTTGTTTAATTGATGCATGAATTTTTTAAAGTTCATTCATTATCGATAATTTAAATACTATTTTTTAATATTTATTGTTAACCTAAGAAAGTATTTTTGAAGATATAAAACTATTTTCAATATGATTCGTCAACATTTTTTACAACAACAACGTTTAAATTATAATCATGATCGTCTACTTGAACGATATCAACATCTTCTCTCACCACAAGTATCTGAGTTTCGTGCATTTGGTGCAAGTTCATTACCGGGTCGAAATTATGAGGAATATTTAAGAACCATGAATTGTAATCCTTATCGTAAAGATTCATTAGTTGCGTTATCACGAGCGGGTATTGGTTCATCAAGTGAAACCTATCGATGGTTGGGTAATGGAGCATCAGAAATTTTACCAAGAAATATTAGTTCTGTCATGAAACATACTCGACAGCAACCAATACCAATAGTACATACAGAAAAATTTGAACCTGTTCAAGTTTATGAGCATCCAGTATTTGGACCAACACCTGCTTATATTCGGCCTATATATAATGAAACACAACTTCAAAGACTACGGGAATTTAATGATAATAATAGTGACAAAGATAGTACTGATGATGAATACGACAATGAAGTTCGATCACATACTTCAGGCAATATTCATTTAAGAAATGATCATAGTGAAGAAAGAAAAACTTCCTCGATTTCTGACAATGATAATGATGGTGAATTCGATGATCCACCTTTAGGATATATATCATATAAACAATGGAAAACAAAATATGAAAATCTTATTCCAGTTAATCCTCTTCTTTTTAATATTTATACTCACCGTCCAAACGGATCGATTAATAGTTATGGTCAATCATTGTATACATCACTTAATCATATTAAACCTCATGGACTATCAGGTCGTGATGAGCGTGTAACTACTCCAACTCTATCAGATATTGATTCTGTTTTATCTGAAATACCTCGTGAAACCTCTTCATTATCAAGTCAACAATATCATAGATTGCAACCACATTCGCTTCCTACAACTATTAAAACACGGCCATTAGAACCTATTCGAGCAGGTTAGCATTCGCTCCTTGAGCAATTAACTTCTATACTAGAAGCTATTCTAAAAGAAAAAAAAAGAAAAACACTCGAAACATAAGTCATAACAGTTCATTTTTTAAGGACAACTAAATTATCTAATTTTTGTTTTCCATTTATTTTTACAGGAGATGGTAGCGACTCATCGGACGATGAGTTAAGTCCACCTGATTCACCTGTTCCCTATTTATCACGAAACAAACCAAATTTAATGACATCAAAGTCAGTACCTAGCACTATTCCATCAACATCGATAAAGTCACCATCAGTTCCAACCACACGAATAACGTCATCATTATCACCAACAATAGGAATAACATCATCATCAGTACCAACAACAGGCATAACATCATCATTATTACCAACATTAGGAACTACATCGTCATCAGCACCAACAACAGGAACAACATCATTACCGTCAGCTGTAACATTAGAAACAACATCATCACCTTCAGCTACAAAAACAGAAACAACATTATCACCGTCAGCTTCAACAATGGGAATAACATCGACATTGAACACACCAAGCGGTAACAACACTACAGGTATTTAAAATCTTAATCCAATAACAAGGTCAAGATTTCTCCAATTTCTTTTTTCTAATAAAGATGAGAGTACAACATTTACGGTGTAATATTTGATATTTTTTTCGCTTAATTTAGTACTAAGTCACCGTTTTTAATCCAAACGATACATTTAAACAAGGGTCGTGACTTTTCGCATTTATGCAATTTATTGAAAAGTTCTCATATTCGAGATTTAATGACTTTTTTTGTATAGGTGCATCTATTCCACCAACATTGCCAACGAATGCATCAAATATTCCTCCTGCACCACCAATTTCTTCATATTTAACGTCAACAACATCTACTCATTCATATCAAACACCTTCTTCAAGTCTTACAATTCCATCATCTTCGATTACACCATCTGTACCAAAGGCTTTATCGAGTTCGGGCTCATCTGCTACATATCAAGTACCTTCAAATGCTTCTGTTTCTCTAACACCGGCTCCACCACTTCCTAGTTCAATATCAACAACACATTCAACAAAAGCGGTAACTTTTGGTGGTTCATCGTCAATTCCAATAACAAATAATGATGTTTCAAGTAGTAGTGATAGCGAGGATGAAGAAAAACAGAAACGTCGACGAAAAAAGACGAGGTAAACGATAATAAACTATTAATATAATATTTATTGTCATCCATAAAATATAAACTATTATTTAGACAAGCTCAAGCTGCTCAAGGCCTTGATGTGGATTCATCATCTTCAGATGACTAAACTCTTTGTAATTTTTTTTTCTAAACATCTTTTTTTTTACCTATATTTTCAATAAATTCCATGAAACGCAGGAAATAACTATAAGTTTAGACCAATAGAGTTGAGTACTCAACATGCATATTCTTTCTTTTTCACCCAATAATTATTTTTCCAGGAAATACTGGTAATGTAATGATATGGATTTTTTTGTCGTGAGACGAAATCTGCTATACATTTATTTTTTGTGAGCTTATCACGCTAAATTGAAAACATAGTATTAGCAAATTGAACGTTTGTGTTTATATATACATATATATATATATATTATTCTTTGAATTTACTTTGTCCTTAATCGTTCATTATCTCAATACGAAGAAGAATAAATATAATGGACTCTTCACATTGTGAAAAATACTGTTTTTGATCATTATGAGATTCTATCAAATCTATATTTATGAATAAAAACAATCTTCTCTCATCATCATTTTCTACATGATTGAATTTCTATCAAAGACAATCTGATAAAACAAGTAAATAAACCTGAATATAGCATGTCAAGCAAGACATTGAATGGCATTTGAGATCTTGTCGTTTCTCATTATCTTTAACGCTTTGGATATTACGAACTATATGCATTAAGAACTATTTATAATCATAGAATAAAAGAAGAAGAAGAAGAAGAGAAGCAACTAATTGACTAGATAAACTAGTCTAGAAGTGTTTAGTGCTTGAGAATTCTAAAGCTTGGCGTTGATTATCATCGAGTCTAGCATGAAAACTAATACTTCTCTATTTATCTTTTTATTATGATAAAAGAGAAAGGAGTAGAGTTGTAATCGGTTTGACGATTCCTCATCGCTTGACGAAAATCATCTAGATGTGCTATTTGTATCAGGTAAAATGTATTGAGAGCAACTTTAATTGGTCTTATTAAAATAATCAAAAAGTGTTATTTCGAAAATTATAAGCTATACTTTTCCTTATGTTCGCGCACTCACATTTATTTACTTCTTAAAAAAGTGCATATAAACCGTTTTATTTAAATTACACTTCTCAATTGATTGTATTGATGTTTATTTAGAAATTATATTAACATTTGCACTATCATTCGACGAGAAAAATTATATTTCTCCGTGAACTCTGAGTGAAAAAATCTCTAAGTTTAGAACTTGGTGATTAAGTGTAAGATAAATGTTCTTTTTTTTTCTCGCCTCAGACAAACATTAAATATTCATCTTCAAAATATCCTAATGATATAGACTTCTATAATATGATATTTCCTCCAGAACATTTGCAAAAATATGAGCAAAAAAGAAAAAAGAAAACAAGTACTTTCTGAGGTCACTTTTTTTAACCAATTAAAAATGACTTAAAAATCTGGTTGGTTTTTACCAGTATGAAAAATATTTTGAATCGACGCGTAAGTTCTCGACCGGTTATAGCTCTGACAAGGACTCATCAGTGTTCCGGAAAAAGCTTTTTGTGGTTCTTTTTTTTTCAATATTTCTCAGTCTTTGTTCTTTTTTTATTTTCTTCATATTTTTTAATGTGGTATGTTAATGAATTTGTAAATCTAGTGAAGACATAAGGAAATTCTTTTATCTTAATTTTGGAGTTAAGTGAAAATGACGGGTACAATAAGATTTAAAAAAAAAGAAGACAAGAAAGAATTAATCACATCAAAGCTTCTCCATTATACTGTTCATTTTGTTTTTCTTCTTTTTCTTCTCTCTGTCTCTCTCTCTCTCTCTCTCTCTCTCTCTCTTCTCACTTTTCTAATTTCTACTATATATCATTGTGTACATACTCGGGTTAGTCTGATTTCAGGTTGGACATACATCCAAATGTAGACGTTAATAAATTTTGTGGTATCTAAGTAGGTTTATCGCTGCTGTCATGAAAATTCTTTTTTTTTTGTTTTTTATTATTACTATTCTAAGCCTAGAACACAGCATCGTTCGGAATAGAATGAATCTACAAGACAGCAATAAGACTGAAAATATAATAAGACAATATTTTTTTATAATCATTTCTAGCTTAGAATGTCTTCATGAATTCTCATTTTCTTTTCTACTCTTCCATATTTATGATGCATGAAATAAAATTACTTATAATAAATTATGATTGAACCTTTGACTAGCAAATTTTCAATAGTCCACTTAAATAAATGTCAAATTGAAAACAAATTTTCTTTTTATGTCTAATAAGAAAAAAATGACATTTTTCTTAATTTAGTCATTTTTCAACTGTCTATACCATTAAGAAATAAATTAGTGAAATTAGTAGAATTCATTCGATATGTTTGTTGTACATTATTGAATTCTATTCCTAATAAAAAATATAATTTTATATGCTGCTTGGCATTCATCAAAAGAGTTTTGGTTGATTTACTCTATTTTTAGAGATAAGATTATTTTCTTATTGATGTCGAAAAGAATTTCTAGAGCACTCATCTAAACTCAGTGTCTTTTATACTCATACAATTTTTCATTTAAAAGAGAATATAATCAGACCACTTCTTTTTTTTTTTTTTTTTTTTCATCTTGTTCTTATTAAAACAATTATTTTTTTTTATTCGAGGACCTTGCAACGTAAGATTCTAAGATATGCTGTCATTTTGCGTATTTAAAATTTTTTTGTCTATTTTGCTTGTTAAATAACCAAACAGGAAAACATACTTCTCCTCATATAAAATAGCATTTAAATTTATTTATTTTTATTTTGTCGAGGTTTTAATACATCAGTATTTGTATGTATAAGGAATGATTCTATAAACACATATGATAATGATATATGGGATATAGTGTTAAGGTAGCTCGACTATGATAACTTTTAATTTTAGTAAGTAAAATTGGATTTCAGATAAGCATCTTTCATAAAACAGCTTAAATTTTAATCTGTTATTTATAGGTGTCGAGATCAGATCATTAATTGATGTTGAAAATTTAGTATTTTATCATTTTTCTTTTCTCTTTTCAATTATTATTTGTTTGAGTTGGCCTCGTTGTTGATGAAAAATCTACTGTAGTCTAATTTGAGTATATGAATTTTCAATTTAGTCATTTTATACCCAATAGACAGTGTTGTGATTAATAGTATTTTATTAATAGAATATTCTCAGGAGATATGATACACAAAAAACAACTAAATTAGACACAACATATGTTCACTTTTTTGAACATCATAATGATTAATATATTTATAAAAGTATAACTAGCTTAACCTTGAATTACTTCTAATATATTTTTTGATCAATAGTAAGATTAATTTGATTAAAAAAAATAGCTAATATACGTTCAATAATATTTATATTATCGTAATATAAATGTTTCTGACTATGAACACTATTATTCGCAATTGAGTTTTTCAATATATGTAAAAATATAGGATTTCTGCAAAAGACTTAGTTTTATAGATTATCTTGATGGACAATCTTTTTTTTTTTCATAGAAAAAAATGCATTTAATCTATACTAGAAAGAAGAATATATTTTATGTCAAGAAAACAAATATATTGTTTCTTTCATGTCGAGATTATAGCATTATTACCTAATACAAATACCTTCCTTTTGATATGGTTCTCGAATATCATGATTTTGAAGCTAAACTTTATTAGAATATGATTCGCTACTTTATTTAAGAACTAGCATTCATAAGAGAAAATATTCTATAGACTTGAAATAATGTAGGTTTTTTTCATTTACGCTTCCGTTAACATTTGTTTTTATCTGAATATTTTTCTACGTTTCAATTAATTGTTAGATAATTTAAAATGGATAATACTTTCAACTATCTGTTATACATACTACATAGGAATTATAATAAGTGACCTAAATACTTGTTCATAATTTGTAAGCAAATTCTGTACTGAGCTGATTAAGAGCATCCTTTTAGAAGAAAAACTCGCTAACATTGATGATTGAATTGGCACCACTCAAATAACAGATTGGATAAATGCAAAGGCATTCTCTTTGCTTTATTCGTTCCAGTTACGAGTAATTAGCAAGCGTAGGAGTACAAATAGCTCATGGCGTTTTGCATCTTCTGGTATTCATGTGAGTTTAGAAAAATAATTTTTGTCATATAGTCATAATAAGAGCTACATGTTGTCCTTTTATTACCATTGTTATAATTTTCGTCATTGATTGTCCATACTCAACACTTGTATTAGTCTCTTTTCTCTTTTCTTCTTCTTTTATTTTTCCGGTCTTTTTTCGCCTTCTTCACAATGTGTCTCGCTCGAGATTTGTCATGCATAAATAATCGTATTTTTATACGATAACAAATGGGTTCTAGCACGAACAATAAGACAAGAAGACTTCAAGAAACTCTTCTTTGTTTATATATTTTTATCGTATCATTTTCTCTTTCTATCGTGCGCTATTGACTGCCGATTGATAAACGAAGAAAAAGAAATAGAAAAGAAAATATTTGCCTTTTGACAGTATTTTGTATTCATCAAAGAGATAATTTTCTATTATTTTTGTTTTTTTTAGATACTATTGTTTTTATCAATGTCAACGGCCACGACACATAAAATCATTTATCAGAAGTGTAAGAATTGTTCAAATTCATATTTAATAAATAATTTAAAGGCGAAACAAAAATTTCTTTTACTTCCATATGTTTATAATATACAATTTAATTCTTTGTTTTTTTTTGTTTAGATACACAAATTGATTTAATAACAACAACTTTATCAACATCTGTTGAAAGTATTTGTGAAAATCAAACACAATCATCTTTAGATGAAATTGAAGATCGAATTAATGTTGTTGTTCCATATTTAGTTGTACTAGGTAAATAAGCAATCGGAATAAAATAAAACATATGGTGTTATTTTTGTTTTCGATTCAGATTGAATCAAGGATGTATGTCTTTTTTCTCTCTAGGTATCATTGGCAATAGTCTTTCAGTACTTACATTTTCTCAACGTAAATTACGTATACTTTCCTGCGGTTGTTATTTGTTATTACTTGCCATATGCGATACAATTGCATTATTAATCATGTCTCGACCATATTTTTTTAAACAATTAAATGTGATCCATCATCTTAATTCAAGCTTTCTTTGTGGACTACATTTATTTTTAACAAAAATATTCGATGAATTAACACCATGGTTATTAGTTTTTGTTGCATGTAATCGTCTCGTTTTATCACGTTATCCACGTACTGATCAATGCTTTCAAACATCACGAGCTGCTCTATGGAGTACATTATGTCTTTTAAGTATAATTATATTTATTAATTTACATTTATTATTTGGTATTGGTGTTGGATTCTCACCATCACAACCATGTATATCTGTTTGTGGTCCATTAACAAAATCTCCATCTTATTTGTTTTTTTATAAAAATGTTAGTCCAGTAATTGACTTATTTTTAAGTTTGATTATACCATTTTGTATGGTATTTATCGCTAATATATTTATATTAGCGAATGTTAGACGTGTTAAAAAGCAAGTGACGCGCACGCGTCGTCGGAAACGAGCCAGCCGAAATGCTCGTTTAAGTATTGTTTTACTTGCTGATCTTATAACATTTCTTATTGCTAGTGTACCGGTTTTATCAGTTGAATGTATATATCGTTTTACACGTACTATTGAACATAATGAAACATTTGATGAATATATATCAATCGCATGGATAATAGCAAATAAAGTTTTTTATTTAAATTATTCATTATCATTTTATTTCTATGTTTTAACATCATCATATTTTCGTCATCATTTTCTTCTTGCAATACGATGTAAAAAATTACATAACCTTTTATTCACAAGAACACATAATAGTCGTCAAAGTTATCAAACAACTGATTTTGCACCAAAATCTCGTACTAATCGTTTATCATCAACATCTAGAATAGCTACAAAAACTTATGATTCTAATTTAACTTGTGTACAACAAAAGACTTTTCAACAACCACAAGAAATTATGTATATTAATAATAGCATTAATGAAATTATGCCATTACGTGAAAGTCGAACTTCATTAACAGTACCGAATGGTACTTTAGTTTATGTTTAAAGAAGAATAAAAGAAAACGAACTTAACACTAATCAAAATTTATTATACAATTCAACATCAGACTTAAATAATCATCGTGTTGTTTTTTTTTTCTATGTATTTATCATGAATTTATTCATTTTGATATTGTGATTTTTAAAATGAACAGTGAATAGATCTGAATTCAGTTAATGTAAATTAAAGAAAAAAAGAACCAAATTTTTCATACAAAATTTTGAAATATGACAGCAACATATTATGATTGTGATTAGCTCGACAGTTAGCTACTTACATTAAATTTTAATATATAAAGAAATTCTACCTGCAACAGGTCATTAATAATAATATATTCAATAATCAGGTCATACATGATATTCATTTCTCATAAAATATTAATATATTCATCACGTTGTTTTTAATGTCAGTTTATGTCTGTTGAGACTTCTTGTAATGGTTGCAAATTATTTCCTTTGCAAAATAACATAAAATTAGTCGAACAAGGAAAGTTCAATGTAATAGATGGTAGTTGACATAAGGAAACATTATTTTCTAATACTGTTGAAAGTTTATAGAGATTATAATAAGTATTCTAGATAGCTTTTTAAATTGTATCCAAATGATAAAAAATATACAATGGCTATTATCAAGATTTTCTTCTATATGACATAAAGCATTTAAAATAGGAAAGGATAAACGTTCATTAGTAAATGTAAATAATACATGTATATCTTGGCGTTCATACCAATGTAGACATGATAATGATAGAGGAGAAAATAATTTCGAAAAAAAGAGCTAACTATAAAACATCAATACTCTTTTGACAAAATAGCTTTATAGTTGTAATGTCTGTGAAAAATAGATGGATAGATTAGGAATTTTTTTCTTCTTTTTTTTTCTTTAAAATATAGTTTAGAGAACGTCTCAAATAGTTGCTGTAGTTATAACTTATTTAACTGAAGCAATCATGAATAAAACATTATTTCGACTTGATTAAAATCATATACTTTAATGCTCTGAAAGTTTTTCTTTTTTTGCAATCGGAAAAAATGACTTCAAGCGTTATAAATAGATTAAAAAAAAAATAATGATTTTATTATAGAATGAAATAGTTGGAACTATTTTCATGATAATTTTTATGGTTTAACAAATAACAAACATGATTGTAGCTAATGGATTCAATGCAGCTGAAAGTAAAAATGGTGTTATTTTTATTAATTCTTTGTAATTTAACAAATTAGCGTTTGTCTTTATGTTATGTCCCTGGTTAATTTAGAAGATTGTCGGCAAGTAAGTCGAGTCGCAAGATTCCATTTAAGTTGATCCATAAGCTTTTTTAAATGATATGTCAGCTTCAATTTATTACGTTCATTCCAGAAAACTTAAATTTAATCTCTATTAGGAAAACAATATCACAGCACGATGTGTATATATAGAAATATAATAGCATAATTTTCTTTTATGCATCAAATGCTGGATTCAAAACATGTGCTGATCTATCTAGTTCACTACACTATGAGACAAAAGATGTCATTACATCGACTTCATCGGGTGTTGAATATTTGAAATATGATAATTGTAATTCTGAGGGAAATCCTAGAAGTGAGGTATCCCGTTATGTGAAATGTATTAAATGCTAATGGAAGACCTATCTTCTACTCTATGTGTGATATGTTCATAAATTCATAATTTTTTTTCTCATTTTATGATATAGATTATTGTACAAACAGTGGAGTGTTAATATATCAGAATTATGGACAGCAAATATTGATAATAGTTGGAAAACAACAGGAGATATAGGAAACAACTGAAAATCGATGCTAAATAACATTAATATTGTATGATTATCATTCACTTTCTAAATTTATAGTTGTCTTTTTTAAAATATTTAAAATAACAAATGTTCTGCTAAAGATCCTAGTGATTAGGATATCACTGATAGAAACTTACAAATTGTTAGTTTGCTAATCTCTATCTCAATAGTTTAATGTTTATTCAGTGCATGTTAAATCATGTTTATGACAAAAAGATTGAAGATTATCGACAAGTTTCACAAGAGATGAAGACATTTCTAAAATGATATTTATTGGAAAAGATGAATGTTTTTTTTTTGTTTATGTCATAAGATCTTTCTTTCTAATGGAAGTTTAAGTGAAAAGAATTACAAGAAAAATATTTTTTGTTCAATTAATCAAATCATTGTGTACCAAACGTATTAGAAATGAAGTATTAAATATCAGATAATTCTTCAATTTATTTCGTAGTTGGTTTACCCCAACTTGAAACAAAATAGATGTGACCTTGGTGAAAAAGAGAAAAATATATCAGAAATTAATTGAAGACAAAAGAATCTAACTATGGTCAAAAAGAAAAAATAAACTTAAGAGTTGATGAAAGACAAAAAATATGTCTGATCAAGATCTAACCATAACGAAATACAAAAAAAACGACTTGACATGAATCTAAGACCTAATGAACTGTCATCAACATAAGCCACAAAAAACAAAATGTTATCATCATAACCAAAGAAAAAAGAAATCACGAGATGATGAAAGACCAAAATTAAAATATCATTATGATCAATGAGAACACATAGATGTTACCATGAAAAAGAAAAGTTTTTGATGAAGAAATATCCGACTAATCATCATTTGTCTCAATTAAGCCAGGATTAATAAATTTTTCATTTTGAATAAATATTCGTCGTTTGATATAGCGCCTGCAGCCCATTGCAAATTCAGTTCCTTTATTTGAGAAAGGACTAAACCATTTGCATCCTATAAAGAAAAGAAAAAGTAAATCTGATGATTGATTAAGAAGAAAATATATATTTAGAAAATCTGACAAAGATCTACCTCCTTCTCGGTCATTGTTATTATTACTTTTTTTTCTTAATTCTATAGATGACAGATAAATTGAAACGTAAAGTAAATGAGAAAAGAAGGTGAGTATATATATAAACATGTATATGAAAAATTCATAAGCAGTCGTCCATTCTGCTCATAAAAAAAATAAAAGAATTAGACAGGTCAAGCGAAGAAAAAATTGTTAATATGAAGGCATAATTGTTCCTGCTTTGTCGTCCGATGTAAAAAAAAAAAAAAAAAAAAAGGAAAGAAAAGACCAAAAAATGTGTGATTTTAATCGAGTAAATTTATCAATGAATATTTAGATTTTATACAAGAAAAATCAATTAAAATAAAAAATGATATTGAGTTTAATAATATAGACGAGAAAAAAACGTTCTAATGATATAATTTCTTTTCTTTTTTTCCCCACAAAATCTCTTGAAATATACTTCGACTGTAGAAGTGTGTACGATAATCCTACTCTACCCTGCAGGATATGGTAGGATAAGGATAAGAATGTTGCAGGATAGGGTAGAGCAAGGGTAAGAGAATCAGAAGAGTGAAAATTATAGAAAAAATATAAAAAAGAGGAATTTTTTCAAAATAAGATGTAATGATGGAGTTTGCTCAAGAAGATCAACCCGAATCTGATGACAAGAAACATGAAGATGAAACTATATCGAATCATATATTTTAGAGTTTTTGATAAATTTTGTCAGGATCTACCCTCAGGTTTTTTGAAAAGTTCGAGGGTTTTCAATAGACTGATAAGATGGATTTTTTATAAAAAAATATCAATTTTCTGTACAAAATCGGCTGATGACATGCAGTAAAATGTCTATAATTCATGATTGGCTAAAGTTAACAATGAAGGACTTGCAGAATTTATAAATCTTTAGTTAGCACTTCTAGTGCATTCCGGAAAATTTAAATTCCAAAACCTTTATGTTACACATTATTTTGTTTTTAAAAAACTTGATTTAAAATCCTGAAAAAATTTATTAGAAAAATCTAAAATATATGATTCGATCCAGTTTCATATCCTGTTTTAAACGGTGTAAACCGTAAATTTCTATCTTATTCCTATCAAAAATTAGACCAAAAATACTAAACCTTCTTCTTTTTTGAAATAGATAATAGTTCCTATACAAGCGAAAGAATATTCAGTGTGACTAGAAGAATTCTCGAAGAATGATAACAAAATCTCAGTGATGACAGAGTTGATCATATATTTTTCACCAGAAATTTTCCAAAAATTATACTTTAATGCTTTGTAATAACCGATAGGATAAATTTAAAAAATATGATACTATTTTACTATCTACTGCTTTTAAAATCTTTGAGCTAGAACACGACTAAGGAAGAATGAGAAATAAAGTTCATAGAGTAGATATATATGTTATACAGGGTAGGGTAGGGTAGAAGTACAGGTTCTCTAGGATAAGAGTTAGGAAATTTCTCTCCGGCAGGGTACAGGTTGCACAAAAAGCTTATCCTGCACATCTCTATTTCACAGTGAGAAGAAAAAGACTTATATAAGCTAGAGTTCCCAAATCTATTTGTTTTAAGATAGAAAGATCATCATAAAAACCAAATAAATAAAAAGAAAAACAGAACTTGACCAGGAAATTTTTCATGAAATATCAAGGTAAAAAGCAAGTGAAAAGACTTCTGACTTTTACAAGAGAATCCAGAATTTTCTTCTGATATTTTACGAAAAATTTCTAGATTTTTTTCATGATATTTTCGCTAAAATTTTCTGGTTTTTCTTTTTAGAACTCAAGCAAGATCTTCTAGTTTTTATCCTGATATTTCAAGTAAAACCTTCTGGTTTGATAAAGTTGATGCGAGTCTCGTCGATAATTATGCTTTCAAGTTGAAGCGAATGAAGACTTACATGAGAAAGTTGAAGTGGTTGCGGTGTTGCAACATTTTGTTGAACTGATGTATGAATCAAACGAGCACCTTGAAATCGATCAGCTGTTGTAACATTTGTTTGAGGTGGTTGACCAGGTAACCAGCAAGTTGAAATGTACCAACTGTTGTATTATCTAGCATTATTTGACCATCAGTTGCATGCATATCATCATCCTGTAATATAAAAGTACTGTAGGCTTTAGACAAAATTGGACTTGACGGCTTTATAATAATCTTCTCTTAATAAAACATTAATTTAAATTATATTACTTTATCTGATATATTTTTCAATCCTTTCTTGAGCACTTTTCGAGTATCACTTTTTTGCTCCTTCAACTGTTGAAATTCTGTAGAATGCTTCTCGTTCATATGATTAAGCCAACTCTGTTTATTTCTTGTTTTGAAAATATAGTACAAGCAAATGATTTCTCCATGACCTGAAAAAAGACAATCATAACTTAACTAATAATATTTCTTTTATTATATATCAAACACGGTCTAACGTACGATTTTTTTGGAAAGTTATAATCGTCAATAAAGTTTAAATGTAGATGTTTTGACAATCTAAAATTGATTAATATATTGTTTTAATTATATATATCAAACTTATTCAGAACGATGTAAAAAACTGAAGTTATTTTAAGATGAATTAGAAAATAGATAAACAATTAAGAACTAAGCATGCTTCTTATTCTAACAATATCGTTCATTTAACAGAAGATGAATTTATAATGAGAGGAGTATTGCATCATAATTACTCTCATTACTACTCATTAATAATAAGTCAAAAACTTGATTATTCATATTAAAATTAAATTTGATGCTTTGATATTACAAAATCTTGGTATTAATGTGTTATCCTCAAGTTATTATTGTTTTTAATGCTAATGCCTAGACAATCCTTCACTAGACCTTGATTACTTTAAACTTAAAAGTTCTCAAAATAGAACAAAATAATTCTCTTATGAAAAATTTCTAAGCTTGAACTATCCGAGGTCTAGTCATTGGTAGCATATCTATTAGTTACAATTAAAAATGATGCTAATTTCATGTTAATACCTTAGTATTAATTAATTATAATGCAAATTACAGCAATGCATTAAGTATAATATAAATCTGAATGTCTAAATGTCAGCATGTTTTAAATACCAACACTAACACGATACTTCTTAATAATAATTAAAATAATAAATAGAGAGACAGAAATATTCAAAAACAAAACAATGGACAAGTAAGAAACTAAATATTTTTAGTTTCTACTCTGACTAAATTAAGTTTTTTGTAATTCATGTAATTTAAACCGATAAAGACCCTTCGATAGACTGTTCAGAATAATGTGCGATATACTGATGATTGATCTAGAGTATTCGCAGGTAACGGCAAAAACTCGTGGTATATCAGTAATTCATCAAAACCACTTTGATACTTAAATGATTCGTTATCTTTTGACTGCTATTATACCTTTGTATACCAATAGTTTTCCTCTGACTGGCAATAGACTGTTGGTAATATCGTCAGTAGTGCAAACTAAAGTGTACGATGGGTCAAATATATAGATTGTATGATTTTGACATTATTATTGGAAGATAAACATGCACAAAACAATGTTTTCCAGGATTTACAGTAACTAAATTCTATTCTAAATTGAGTGAATGAATAAAATTAACAAAATATTCTTTTGTAAAGAAATAATCAAATAAAAGATAAATGTTATATGAACTTTACTAAATAAAAATAAACGGAAAATTTTTTTAAGAATTTTTTTTCTCACCCGGATGAAGATATTTTAGTTAATAATAAATCAACAACAAGATCATCTAAATGAGGTCCATAAGGTTTAACTCGTTCAATATATTCTATTTCACATTTATAATTATTTTCTTCATGATGAATATNTTAAGTTTTGGTAAATCGAAAAAAAAATATCGGAGTCGAACTTGTAACTGACTCCGACTCCGAACCCGAAAAATTTTTTTCAGCAAACCCGACTCCGACTCCGACTCCGAAAATTTTTGTTTTTTCGACTCCGACTCCGACTCCGACTCCGTCGGAGTCGGAGTCGGAATCGGGTTTCGGAGTCCTCCGCAGGTCTCTAGTCGTCATTCCTTTATTTTATTTAAACTTTTACTTTATGAAAGTTTGATTCATGTATTTTCGTTTTCTTTCATGTATATTATTGTGCTTGTGTTTATTTGGTTGCATTTCTTTTTGTTGCGTTTTAAAAGAGGCTTAGAAAAAAAAAACAAGAAAATAATATCTTAAATAAATCAAGAGAATAAAATATGACATAGTCTAAATGAAAGTATGTTTCATTTATAGATAAAATAGTTTGGTTTAGTATGACTTATACAATATGACAAGAATAGATGTCGAACGAGAAACAAGAGACATTTGTAGGTCGTCTTTCTTCCCCATTTGTGGATCAAGCAACAACAACTTTTATTAAATGTAACCTAATAGAAATAGAATATATGTTTGAGAGTATACAAAACAAAAATGAATGTAAGTAAGATGACTATTGTGAAGAAATGTATATATTTGTAAAGATATTTTGAAAAAAAAAGAAACATTTAGCTTAGATTTTTCAAAATTTCTAGACTTTGCTGAATATAATACAGTCTTTTTTGATTGACATAGTACTGAAAGATAACACATAAAAGAATGCTAATTATTAGAGGAAGGTTATAAACCCTTATCTTTTGAATACAATTCAACCTTGATAAGAATTAGTAGTGACGTAATCAGCATGGTGACAGTCACAGTGCTTAATATGATCGAGCTTTTTCTAATAGTAAAGTTAAACTGGTATGATTTTAAACTACAAGGAAATTCTTCCAAATGATTAATCATTTTTGAATCGGGAATATGTGCTTCATGTAGACTCTAATATATTATGAATCTTAACCTTCCTTGAGTACACTAGATAAACTCGTTTTTCGAATTTTCATCTTTTTATGCAGCTATGGGAAAATCTTCGTTTTACATTGCTCATATTCAGTAGCAGGTTAGATGATTTTAGTTTAGAATAGAATCAAATAAAAAGACTTGACGTTCTGTTTTTCTTCACATCTCTTTATGAGAATGATCTATTAGTTAAAATCGAAATCTTTTATTTGGTTCGTAATTATATAGCATAAGACTTTTCAGTAATTCTCAATTTTTAAGTTCTAGATAAAACGCATTAAAAATGCCTCTTATCGATAATAATGTAAAACTTGATTTTAAAGACGTTCTTATTCGTCCAAAACGTTCGACATTAAAAAGTCGAGCTGATGTTGATTTAACACGTCAATTTATATTTCGTAATAGTAAAAAAACTTATCAAGGCATTCCAATAGTTGCGTCAAATATGGATACTGTTGGAACATTTGAAATGGCAATACAATTATCAAAAGTATTGTTTTTTTCTTTGAACTCTTTTTTTTTAAAATATTTTCAAATTTTGTCTAGTTACAATTATTTACAACTATTCATAAACATTATACAGTTGAACAATGGAAAGAATTTGCTGCGGAACATAAAGATATACTTCCTGTACGATGATAAAAATTGAAATTTTTATAAATCAATTTTTTTAATGGTACTTCTTTTAGAATGTTGCAATATCAAGTGGTATGACAGAAAATGATTTAAAAAAATTACGGTATGTTTTCAATAGAATGAATAATATTCTTTTTTCTAGATAGTTGTTGTTTTTACCTTTCTTTTAGCGACGTTATAAATGCAATACCCGAACTTGAATATATATGTGTTGATGTTGCTAATGGTTATTCGGAACATTTTGTTGAATTTGTTCGATATGTTCGAAAAGAATTTCCTGATTTTAGAACGATCTAATATCTTGTTAATTTCCTCTTTCATACTTTTATCACAAATGGTCTTTGTTACTGGACTTAATAGAACTTCTATGCTTTTATCTTGTAATTTAACTGTATCGAGTGAAGTAAGTTCGCTAAATCCACTGATACTTTTACAAATAACATCTTGATTACCCGTTTCAAGAGCATGAATTAAAGCTGATTGAACACGATCGATTAAACTAATGTCGAACACTTGAGAATGTGTTTTTGAAGAAGAATTTTTAGAATCATATACAAAACAGTCTACTTTTTTAATAAACTCTACTTGGTTTTTTCCTTATGTTTTTGAAAGAAAATATTTGATAAACTACTAATATTTTTAAAAACTTCTACTTTTGGAAATTTAAATTGGGCAAGCTTGATTAGATATTATATTCGGTTTATTGAAAATTAATCCAAAACAAAAACATAAAACTATCATCAACTAGACGATTGATTTGCTCTTACATTTGATACATTGACAAGAGCCATCCTATATTCATTCACAGCACATAAGAGACGAAAAAGAAATGCTTGAAAATCATGTAGAAAACAGTCAGATTCACTTTCGATATATCGCATTGTAATGAACAACGGTAACTTGAGACATAGTACA
Organism: Rotaria sp. Silwood2; assembly: GCA_905329745.1. Lineage (NCBI taxonomy): Eukaryota > Metazoa > Rotifera > Eurotatoria > Philodinida > Philodinidae > Rotaria > Rotaria sp. Silwood2. The sequence continues at coordinate 611,288 of CAJNSZ010000005.1, read as the reverse complement.
AAAATATATAATGATGGAAGTTCAATAATAGAGTTATTATTCAATCCGACATAGTACATAAATATAATCATGAAAAAACTATATGGAGCTAATGTAGCTTCAATTAACCATCGAATCAAGACTACATTTGTAATAATGGGGTTGGTATTCGTCAAACCGAGTTGTACGTAGAAAAATGCAGTATTTATATAAACGATTATCAATATTATTTCTTGTTTTATTAAACGAATTATGTACCAATATCTTTCTTCATGTTCATATCTGATTATCCAACTGTTTTCCCTATTAAGATTGAATTGAATCAAATCAAGACGGGTGAAGAATGAGGCGAAAAAAATTATTGGTATTAAGATCGTTAAAATGAAATATCCTTGGACGTAAGTTGTAAGGATGACATGATCGAAAAGCCAAATTTGTACATTACCAATGCATGATATTTTTTTCTGGTCGGTTAATGCTGATGTATTCATCGATCTGAGTAGAATTTCAATATTTGAGACCATTGATTATATTTCTTTATTAATAGTTATTGATGTGACATAATATATTCCGCTAATATATAAAATACACGATGTCTATAAATCTTTATAGGTCACGTTCAATTTTTTCTTTCTTTTATTGATACTGGTCACTCGTTGAATGATAGGCTAAGGTTATTCGCCGTTCATCTATTTATTACGTTCAATTCCGACTGGTCATGTTTTTTTTTCTCTCGTATCAATAGGTTAAGATAAGCTACGTACACACACTAGATACAATAGTGTGTGTAGCTTATCCTTGTCGATTTCAACCAATCAGGTTATATACAAGTTAAAATCTTTAAAAAAAAGAATTTTATAAATTTGAACAAAATTCATTTGTTTTTTTTAAGGACCTTCGAGAACCAATAAGAGATTTTCAAGTAATTCCACCAGGTATTTTATCATTACAAAATTTATTCTATTTTTGTATTCATCAAAAAAATGATTTTATTCGAGTATGTTAAATTTAAATATTTTTATTTTAATCGATAATTTATGTTTAGTTTGTTCTTGAAAATTCATGTAAAACACTTCAACAACAATGTCCATTAGTTAAATCAGCTATTGAAATTACACGAATACTTTGTAAACTTTTTTATATTGGTGTTGAACGTAAATATTTTATTTAAATATTAAAAAATGAAAAAAAAACATTCTTTAGCGAATCGACATCAAATACATAAAGATTATTTTTTACTCTTCTATACAATATCATCATTTTTTGAACAAGCATTTGTTCGTTGTCTACTTTTATTTAATAAAACATGGAAAGAAATGCGTGCTTGTGATGTTGATTTTCAAGTGGTATAATATATGAATTTTATTATTAAAATAAATAAATATATTCTATTTGTTTTTTTTTATATATATTAGGTTAGTTCAGTTGTATATCAACAAATTTCACAATCACTTGATGATATTTTTTTAATAAATTCATCAACAACAATAATAAATAAAACAATAATATCACCATATTCATCTCCAAAAAGTCAAACATTATCATCATCAGTAATTAAATCACCAATGAATACATCATTAACATCAATATATCAATGTAAAATAAAAGTTTGTTTTATGAAAAATTTTGATTGATTTTTTCTTTTTTTTTAGATACAGCTATGTGTTCAAATGGTTTATTTGGAGTAGCAGCTGAATCAGAAGATTTTGTTATATGGGATGTTGAAGAACGAAGAACAATATTTGTAACATGAATTAAAGGAATTTTTCAACTTCTTCATACTGCTGAAACAATGATATAGAAAAAATCACTCCTCATTTTATTTAAAATTGGTTTTGTTTTCAAGATTTTAGTAATTAGTTCTGAACCAATGATAACAGCTGTTACAAATACAATAAATGGTTCAAATTTAAATAATGCACTAATTGAACAAACTATTCGAGCTGTGTTATATGCCATATCTAATGAAGATATGATTTATGAAATATCATTTAATATAAAACGTATGAATCAAGCAAAAAAGCTATATGTACAGCTGATGATACATATTTAATATTTGTTGAAGAGAAAAAATTATGATGTTCTTTCATTATATGATCCAATTACTAGTGAACATTTACATAATATTAAATTGACTTATAGTGGTTATAAGGATATTATTTCAATAATTATTGTTAAAACAACCTCATCCTATTGGATTAATTGATGTTGATAAAAGTTTTGTTATCAATATTTAACATGAAAATGTATTTGTATATTTTTGACTCAAGAATAATAATTTTATTTATCATAGGTTTATTTAACATTACCAAAATAGAATGGACAAATATCATTTAATGGTAAATATAGTTTAATATACTTCGATTCGTGGTGGTCTTGAAATAGTTAAATTTCGAACTGAAAAAGTTGTTCGAACATTAATTGGTAAAGTTGCTGAATGTGTACCTGATGTGATAAAATTTTTTACATCAACCAATAATTATGTTATTTCTTTTATAATAAAGATAAACGGATAATAATACATGTTTTTCGTACAGCTGATGGTCAACAAATAGGAGATACGAGATGTCCAGCAAAAGTTCAACGAACAATCACAACACAAGATGGACAAACATTAGTTGTTGGATACGAAGATGAAGCTGTTCAAATGTTTTTTATAATTCATTGATTTGATTCAACAATAAAGCATATTTAAAAAACTGGGGAAAACGACAATTAGAATTCAATGTTGCACCTTTAAACAAGAGATTATCGATAAACAATATGAACTTTGAATTGGTTTTTCTGAATGTTATAGTGTCATTCACACTTTTGTTGGATATTTCTTTCTTTTCTTCTCTGTTCTTCTATCATGTCGTATAGATGACACATACGACATACATATATGTATTCTTTACTTTTCTTTTTTTTTTTGTTACCTTTTCTTTCAGATATTTTTCAAACATTCATTTATTCAGACAGTTTTTCTTCATGTTCTAGTTTTTTTTCCTATTGCGTTCGCATATATATATATATATATATATATTCTGCTCGTTTGGAAAATAAAGATAGACATTTGATATCGATCAGTTAGATCGAATCTCCAGTTAACACTAATGTCAGTTCTATCAATACTGTCAAATATGTTGCAGTAGGGATTGGAATCTAGTTGAGATTGGAATAGTGATTTTTTATTATTCATTCATTATAATATAGTAGTCATTGATGAACAAACACTTTGTTTTTTATCAGAATTGTTTTTTGATTAAGAAATAGCGCCTTTTCTTTTTTAGCAATTAAAATCTTCTTTTCATGTTATATATTTTCTTTAAGTCGGAGACATGGGGACATTCAGCGATTGGCCAGAATTTATTTCGTTATTTTCGAAATCTTTTTTCTGATTAAGAAATACTCTTTTCTCTTTTTGTGTACTCAAAAAGTGAGTACACTCTAGAATCGGTCAGTATGTCCGTCCGGCCGTTAACACGATAACTTTTGAAAGGAGGGTCCAATCGCGATGAAATTTTCTACACAGTTCAGTCTTTACAATGTCTCGGTCGAGTTCGAAGATGAGAAGGATCCGTGGAGAAATGACTGAGTTATAAAAAAAATTGTGATTTTTCACTAGTCCATCCCTGAGGGGGGGGTACAGGGATTTTTTTTGAAAAAAAATTTTTTTCTAATAATTATTCATAAAATACATAAATCGACTCAGTTTTTAACGCTGATTCCGAATCTGATATTAGTTTTGAACCGAATCATAGTTTTGTGTACTAGAAAAGTGAGTACATTATAGAATAGTGAGTGTGTCCGGGCCTTCGGTTCGCTGTTCACATAGTAACTTTTGATAACAGGGTCAGATTGCGATGAAAATTTCTACAAAGCTTAGTCTTGACAATATCTCGGTCGAGCTTGAAGGTGAGAAGGATTGACTTAGCCGTTTCTGACTTATTGCAAAAATACCCATTTTTACCATTAGCTCTCTGTGGAAAAATAGACCCATCGCGGCTTTCGTAAAAGACTTTTCCTATCATAGTCAATTAAAATCCCAGCTACTATATACCATTCGATAGAGAATTTCAAGAGCTACAAAATGATATATAAAGCATAAAGAAATACGAAGGTTGACTGACCTATCACAAGAATAATTAAAGAGAAGTGGACTATATTTTAGTTTACGATCTAATTGATCCACAAATCGAGTTCTATCTACCGATCACAATGATGATGTTTCGAGGTTTTCAGAGATGGAGAACTCGAATATGTACTGCACTTCCAAGGTAATACTATTGGTTGTGCAGTGGCCAATAGAAATGAAGTTATAGGAAAACTGACTGTTTCAGGGTAAATCAAGATGCAGAGTTCAAACTTAAGCTGTGTTCGATTCCACGTCTTATTAGCTTGGCAACGCGCAATGAAAATAAAAATTTGAAATGCTAGTTTTTTTTTCAGTATAATTTTGATGATCAGACATCCATCGGATGACTGATTTCTATGATCTACTTTTTGAAGTACACTTAACTCTCGGATATAAATCCGAAGTTTCCACATTTATTTAGCAATTAAAATCGTTTTTTTCTTGCTATATGTTTTTGAAAGATGGGAACATGGGGACATGCAGCTATTGATTATTTTTTTATATTCAAAGTCTTTTTTTTTGTTTCACTATAATAAAAATACTATTTCTTTTATTAGAATGAAAAAATTTTTTAGTATATTTTTTTTCAGTGTGAGAAATTACGAGATTGAATGATTAAACAGTTTAGAGTACAGGAGAATATAATTTTTAAAAAGTTTAAAATAGATTTGGTACATTATCTTAGAATTATAACAGAGAATTGGGGAATTTTGTTTGGCTATTAAAAGATAAATAAAAATACAAAGTTTAATTATGTTGTGACTCATAAAAAAAACACAGAATTGATTATGTTAGAAGGAAAATCGACTTTTTTTTTCTTATATGTATGAATATAATATGTACTAATATATTTCGAAAGGATAAAATTAACGTTTCTCTTTACATGTAATTTTCAATATTATTTTTTTTATTTTATTTTTAATTTTTTTCTTTTTTCTTTTCTATTTTTTTTTATTTTCGCGCATTCCAATCTCAACAGAATTCCCATGTCAACTGTGACATATATATATATATATGATGAAAACAAAAAACAGCAAAATCAAGGAAAGAAACTACGTTGGTTAAATATTAATGCATAGATACTAAAAATAAAAACAAGGAGCAATGAACCGATTATCGTTATATAAACTCTGTTGTTCTTTTGATAAGAACAGAAAGAAGAAAAAGTAGGTACTAGATAAATGCATTTTCAAAGATAACAAAGAAAATAATAAAGACGATTCAGATATTTTCAATATGAGAAATGATATAACTTGGATAGAGATAAGAGTGGACGACATCTAATCATCAGCTGTCTTTGTATGACACTCGAAAAAGAAAATCTGAAACTAGTCAATAATATTTGAACTACTTCTTTGATGAATTACATTATGATGGTTTTTATTCAAAAATAAAAATATGCCTGTTGATTATCTTTTTCTTCTGTAAAACCAAATCTATGACCATAACGAGTTAAACAATTTATTCTTTAATTAATTAATCGTAAAGCCTATCTTCGATGATAAAAAAAATGAGATATTACACATACATAAATGCATAAACAAGTATTATTGTAATTTTTTCTTAATAAAGTTTTTTCCGAAAATAATGAATGCATCTATAAACAACATTTGAAAAGAATCTCACCGGAAGATGATCTGACCTTTCTAACTATCATTAAATCATTAAGAGTTGTTACCGAATTGTAGTTTTAGTTAGAAAGCCAATCTGACCAGAAGTACTTCTTGTCCATTGAGTTTCACATATACAGCCCACGAAAATTGAAATTATAGTCTTTGATTTTTTTAATTTTTTATTACTAACCTTTTTTTAATCTATTGACCTATTATATATAGGAAGAAGGTCCAGAACGCATTGCATCTTTGATATATTTACATTGAACATCAAATGCAGTTTAAGGATAAAAAGTCCATTAGAAAGACAAGTGATATTTGTTTTTTTACAATTTTTTTCATGCTGTAGCATTTTTTATTTCGCATATATCTTGGTTTAAGTAAATGGTGAAACCTTGAACTTTTTACCAAAAGATGCGCCGTGAAAAGCTCTACAAAAGCTGTATGATAGAATTTCTTTTTTCTTGTTCTGAAGGCTTTTCTTATACTCAAAATGAACACCTTATATTTCAGTGTCACTCACGATCATGCTGAAAAATATTGGAAAACTTTCCTGTTCTGCGTATATCTCGACTTGGAAAAGTGATGGAACATTGAATGTTTTTTTAAAAGATGTGGCATCAAAAGCTCTACAAAACGTATATAAAAACTCTACAAAACTTGTATAGATCAAATCCTATAGCCAATCAGAAAAATCCTCGACCTATCTTCAGAAATTGTGGGAGGCGACATCGGCATGTAAGTTGTGCATTTTCGGTATAAGAAAAACCATTAGAACAGGTAAAAAGAAATTCGATCATATAGCTTTTGTAGAGCTTTTCACGGCGCATCTTTTGAAAAAAAATTCAAGATTTTATCATTTACCTAAGCCAAGATATATGCCAAAAAAAAAACACGTTACAATATTACAGACACCCGAAATTTGTAAAAAGAAAAAATCTCACTTTTTCTTCCAATACACTTTTTATACTTTAAACTGCATTTGATGTTCAATGTAAATATATCAAAAGATGCAATGCGTTCTAGGCTTTCTTCCTATATATATTAGGTTAATAGATAAAAAAGATTCGTAATAAAAAATAAAAAAATCAAAGGCTATAATTTCAAATTTCGTGGACTGTACACTGACAATTAATATATTATCAATCTCCAACTCATAGAAATGTTTTTGTTCCTTGTTTATATTAATTGTTGTTTATAACCATGAAGGCTTTTCCATATTCATTTTCATTGATTTGTTCATCATTCAGTTAGTAACAAAAAGTCTTTTAACGAAATAGAAAAATATCTACAAAACACATCTGATTTATTTCATGTTATGACATAAATAATAATTAAAGACTATACAAATATAAATAGACTATGAATTAAAGAGAGACAAGAAAATTTTATTCAATAAGACCATGATTAGCAAGTAAACGCGTTAAAAATGATATTGTATCGCCAAGTTTGAATCGTTTGCTACCCAATGTTTCAATGGGTACAACTAGAAAAAAAAGAAAAAAAAACATAATATGCATCTTTTATTACAGTAGTATGGAATATATCTTAAAAGAACTTAGAAAAACAATTATAGTACAACAATGCACTACAGATTAACTATTTTATATTAATGAATTCATCAAGGAATTTAAGATGAAGCGGTCATCCTTTTCAACTAGCGATTCTAATGACATTTCCAGTTAAAAATCGATTCATAGAATTTCTGCATTTTAAATGGTAGAAAACTGGAAGTTTTAGCACATATATTAGTCAATGAGGCGATCATTTCATTAAGTGCGTACTTTTTCTTCAATATTTCCTTGGCTAAGAAAAGTTTCTCAAAAAAAAATTCAACTATTTCGGAATTTTTAGAAGATTGATTTCTCTAACAAGGGATAAAATTTCACTATCAGCTATATATGGGTTAGAATCATATTTGAAAGTATTTGTTAGCGTGATGTCGCATGTGTACATTTCGTTATATTGTATCTTTCTATTCTTTCTCGTTTCTATATTTCGTTTTCTATTTGGTCTTCTGTTTCGTCTATTTCGTTCATATACACGTCGTTGCTATCTCTTATTTACATTCATTCTAATAAACCATTATGTGTGTATACATATATACAAGCAGAGAAAGAATGTTAATAATCAGTTATACAAATTTGTTTATTATACCAATTATTTTTAGATTATTTATTCTTTTCTTATGATTTATCACAACTAACGATTTTAATAAATTTAATTTTGAATTTAGATTACGTCGTATTCTTACAAATGGTAATTTTTATTGTTAATGATCCAAATATTTTTGGAAATCTTAAAATATTTTTACGTTTTATTTTGTAGAATCGTTATCAAGTTATCGTTTATTTATTGAATTCATATCCAAAATTATTACGTGGTTTATTATATGGATTTTTACATGGTCTTATAGTGGCAATGACTTTCTCGAGAACAATGCGAGGAATGGTTTATCAAATACGAGACGTTCATTTAAATAATAATGCATTAAATAGAAAAAAAGATGATCTTGTTAATAATCATCTATTGTATGAATTAAATTTTTGGCTTACAATAATTTTATCAACTGTTACTAATACTTTTGTTTGGGAGACCGTATCATCTCCACCACAGAGTTTATTCATTTCAATTGGAGTAACATTATTTTTGTTTAAATTACCAGAATGGCTACTTAATATAAGATTTTTCTTTGCGGGTTTAAGAATGGGATATCTCGAATGCATTAATATTCTTTGGTATTACAATTGGATAGTAATGTTGACCACAGCAATTGATATTTTTTTAATTATTGGCATAAGTGTATTGAATCTAACTGCATGGTATTATTTAACATATGGAATATTTCCTTTGTCATAAACTAAATTTCTTTATTCATAACGTTAAATTTAACTAAAAATAAGAAAAGACTTCTCGTATCTTGTTATTTCTCTTGTTTTGTTATTTCTCTTGTTTTGTTATTTCTCTTGTTTTGTTATTTCTCTTGTCTTGCTATTTCTCCTGTTGTGTTATTTCTCTTGTCTTGCTACTCCGATATTATTATAAATCAAATAAAAGAAATGTCAAAGCCATTTTTTTTCTTATTTCCTCTTCTAATTTTACCAGATATAATTCGATTGGACTGGAACTAATTTGGGAACATGTTTCTTGATCACTACGCGATGCTGACTGATATCTCTAGTATAGGATAGCAACATCAAATACTTGTTTAATTCTTTTGCATAAACTCACTTTTAAACGGTATTAATAGGAAAAGTAACAATGTTTAAATGATCAATTCTGCTACGTCCGATAGATGAAGAAGAGACAGATGAAAGATTTTTTTTTGTTCAGTTTCATCTCTGAAAAACAATTTAGTTTATGATTGTTTTATATTCAATGAAACATGCCGATGTATTTAAATTTTCTCTGAAATGATTGATATTCTTACTATAAATGAGATAAGGCAGGTCTGATTACAAACGAGTCATAATATTTATGTTCGATAGACAGCTAGAGACTGAACAAGACGACGTAATGATAAAGAAGAACTGAAATATTGTCAGTTTAATGTTTACTATCTTTGTAGGCTTGGTAATCAAGTTTATCATAGAAATTTCATATTATCTTACTAGTTTTTTGATTGCACATATATGATCAGAGATTTCTTTTCAAAAGTCTGCAACGCAAGTACTAATTAGGAATACAGCTGATAATTGTCCGCATTTAACAACTATCAAGATATGAAAGAAGTGATTCAGTAATATTCAATATAGCGGATAACTTTTTATGTATGGGTAATTCCATTGTATATGTGACACTTTATACATCACTTCTTCCAAATCAAATTTAAATACCATAGCTGTGTAGAGCATAATCGATAACCTCACTTTGGTGATAAAAGATCTGCTATAGATCCTTTCTATAAAACGACAAACACTTTACAAGAAAACGTCGAAGTCATGACTTACGATATGTAGTATGAGAGTCTAGTGTTCATCAATATGAGAATGTTTTTTTCTATGTTAAGACCAAGTGGCCTATATGTATATATCGCGAGATAGGACATATCAAGCTCATTCTAAAAATGTGTCTCGCTCATTCGGTTTGCTGCATTAGAAATGAAATCTTAAATGATCATTAGAGAGCATTTGATTCAAAAATGATCAAAAAGTGATCGAAATGTTTATTAGTAAATCTTTTCAACGCTAAATTTGGAGAAGTAGTGGTATATTAGGTTTTGTAGAGCTGCTCTTGCTAGTGTACTGCATTAGACTCCAAACTCCAACTCCAATGGAGTTGGAGTTGCAAAAACGAAAATTTCTGAAGTTGGAGTCGGAGTCATGGAAAAAATACCTTTCGGAGTTGGAGTTCGAATAATTAAGAGGAATTCTTTTGGATTAACGTCGGAGTTATATCAGTAAAATATTCAAATGTTTATTTTTATAAGCAACAAGTATATTTCATAAGTCAAATAACGAACATAAATATACTGTTAACCTCAGAATCGTTTGTATCACTTGCTGATGTAACAAATAATAAAGCTTTACATGTCTTACAGGGTACAAATTGTTGTTGATGATCGCTCACGACAATATCATGATAAAATTGCCGTCACTCACTTGACTTGATGCTATTTTCTTTTCCACGAACTTCTCTGATTCATTACTATTTCCTGTATGTTAGCATACATACTGCTACCACTATTCATTGAACTCTTGCTATAAAAAAAAGTTATCTGTAACAAGAGTAGCTATAAGATATGGGCAACATTCTAAATATAAAAGTACATATATCGTACTTCAAATTAACTGGCTAAGAAAATGTTTATCAAGTGTGTGACGAGTTGCATGAGAAAAGAAATAATGTCATTCATTCATTGTCTATTTAAATCATTGGACTATTGAAACGAAATACATCATTGTTCTTATTGACGATGACGGTCAAATAGAATGGGTGATTATAAATATACACGTACACTCTAAAAAATTTCCGTCTTCTAGGAAACCGACCAAAAAGATTTCCGAGTGCTCGAAAACCCAAATCCGTTTCCGAGAGCGACTCGGAAACCCTTTGAGGGTTTTCGAAGGCAAAAAATAGGTTTCCGGTAGTAACAAAATTGGAAACCGAAATGGGTTTCCGAATCTTGGAAACGGATGATTTTCTCGGAAACCCATTTCGGTTTCCAATTTTGTTACTATCGGAAACCTATTTTTTGCCTTCGAAAGCCTTCAAAGGGTTTCCGAGTCGCTCTCGGAAACGGATTTGGGTTTTCGAGCGCTCGGAAACCTTTTTGGTCGGTTTCCTAGAAGGCGGAAATTTTTTAGAGTGTACAATTATGGACATTTATAACATAAGAAAAATAGATATAGATCAACATGGAAAAATCATCTATTCAATTGAATGATTTACCTGATGAAATTCTTTTGATTATTTTTAAAAACTTAAACAATATTAACCTACTTTATTCTCTCATCGGCGTTAATAAACGACTTAATAGAATTGTATATGATTCTATGTTTACTAAAAGTTTAAAATTATTCAATTACTCATCATATGATTATATTCATCCATTACCTGATTTGATGCTTGATCGATTTTGTTTACAGATCTTACGTGATATTCATCATAATATCAAATGGCTTGAACTTGAATCTTCATCTATGAAACGTGTTTTTCTTTCTGCAAATTATCCGAATTTATTTGGACTTAGTATATACAACATTAAGACAGACAGCTTTAAGTCTATTTACTGGTAAGGTATTTTTATTAGAATTCTTTTAATAGTTAACCCTTTCGTGCCAGAGTCCGTATATATACGGGCTAAGCTTTCTTTCAGAATATTTCTCTGACATTTATAACTCCTTTATTTCAGCAGACTTTTGCAAGAGGATAACTGTTCATTCTCTATCTTATTAAGTGCTTTTTTCGTAGACTTCTCCTAGCTTAACCTTACAGAAGTTATACTCAACAGCACAACCCAATGGCGTCAAATTAACGCTTAATGCATCATGCTATTGAGGTAAAATGTCGTTATACATACAGAATCATGGATTTACTTCTAACATCAGGTCGTCACTCTTGAGGTATTGTTCCAAATGCTACAGCCGTGGTTACGCCAATATTAGTACACAAATACTATCCTACTACATTCAAGTTGTACTCTAAGGAAGAACAGGATGGAATGATCTGTGAGACTCTGGCACTTAGCAAGACCATAAAAGCGATTCCCAATGCCAGAATCAGCGTTTCATTCCATATAGTACTGCCATGCACATACACATCTTTTTTCCAAGCTTTTGATAAAAGTCAAAAATTTTTTGTTGGTACAAAAACCTCCAGTACGAAAGGGTTAATACATCGAAATAGATAACAATTGAAATGATTTATTTTATATATACTCATTATATAGTTAACTGGATGATTACATATTTGATTTATCTTTTGTTTGTAAAAAGAAAAGAAAAACTAGTTGTCTTTACAATAATTTTGTATTTATATTTAGATGAAACTTCTTTAATGCATAAATACAAACATCAAATCTCATCACTCATGATTAAAACTATTAACAAACGAGATATATCAGTAGATATAGATACATTGATATTCACACATATCTTTAATATGTTCACCAATTTACAATATTTAAATTTGAATCCATTTCTCTGTGATCAACGAACATCATTCGTGTATTCGCCTTTAACTGTGTTCTCGTCAACTTTATTAGAATTACATGTCAAAGTAAACTTTATTAATGATTGTCTTTATTTACTTGATGGTTGTTTCAATCAACTTCGAACGTTCTGTGTTGATATAGTATTTTCAATTCCTCGTTCGCCTATAAAAATAAATAAAGTATGTTTTTTATTAAATCTCACTAATATCTATGTTATCTTTTTTAGGAAAAACTACCAAGTTTACGATGTTTTTCGTTGTATTATCTTTCGAACATACGTTTCTATGATACAATAATTATACCACTCTTACATTGAATGTCAAATTTAGAACAACTTAGTTTGTATTTGTCGGTTAATCGTAATAATGGATTTGTTGATGGAGTTGATTTGCAGCAAAATATTATTAATTATTTGCCGCGATTAAATCAATTTCGGTTTAAGATTCGTTCAACTATATTGTTAAACAATCAAACTGATTTACTATCAAATGAAGATATCCAACATACATTCAAAAATTTTTCAAATAGTCAAATTATTTCTTGTGTCAATTATTTTCTAGAATCAAACAAAGGTCAATGTCATATTTATTCATGTCCATTTACAATCAGAAGTTATGAAAATATCGCAAATAATTTTCCAGGTGGATTATTTACATATGTTTGTAATGTGTCATTATTTGATGAACGTCCTTTTGAACATGAATTTTTTATTCGAATTGCTCAATCATTTCCATTTATAAAAAAATTATCTATAAACAATCGAAAAGCACAAAAGAATAAACAAAATAGAAAATTAAAAAATAACAATCAAGATTTATTAATTATTGAATATCCTTATCTTAAGTGGCTAGATTTTGATGAGGCTCATGATGATTATGTGGAACAATTTCTTCTTGATACCAAAACATGTTTACCGTCTAATGTTGATCTTTTAATCGATTACAAACCTTTAAAAAGAGTGACACACAATTTTAGGCGAAAAACAACACAAAATAATTGTGCAAAAGTGAGATATAGATGTTGGGAGAAAATTTCTCGATTTCCAAAACATTTCAAAGATTATTTTCTTGAGACGACAAATGTATGATGATTATTTTCAACTGCTACTTAAATAAATTTGTTTTTGCGTAGAATGAATGTATTGAAATAGAAAAAAATTGTTGTTTATTTGATTCAAATATGTAAAATATATGTATATATATGAGAATGATTACTTTATGTATTTGTTTCTAAAATATGTTTGTTTTTACTTGTTGTAATTGTAACCAGGGTGAGGATGAGGGTGATAAGTTGTTTTAATTGTTCGATTGTTGTATCGATTTGTTACCTATAATCTATTTGAAAAGTTCGTTCACGTGATGTTTGAGCAGATGAACGTGTTATTTGACTAACTGCTTCAAGAACTGTAATGAACTGAAGAGAAAAAAAGGTTTTAGACACAATTAAGAGAAAAAATTCTTACAGATCTAAATAAAACATTTTGTTTTTCTTTGATTAAAAATTCATTTTCAGCTTTTGTTAAATGTGTCATTGATTGAAGACGATGAAGTTCATCTTTAAGGGCATAAACATGTCTAGAATAAAATTTAAAAAAGGCATATAAGTACATAAATTTGATTTTTACCAATGATAAAAAGTCGAGTACTTGTACATCGATGGCATATAGATAAGTAAGAAAGAGAATAAACGAACTTTTTATTTTTATAAATAGTTTTCAAGTGTAAAGATAAAAGTTGAACGTCTCAAAATCGTGATAAACATTTTCATCACATATTCTGATAGGTACGTTAGCGACGGGATGGTATAGACCGCGATAAACATTCGAGAAACGACTCATTATAGAAATCGTTCTAACGATCGAGCACAGATATTTTGGCAAGGATACATTGCACACATCTCAACGGAATCTCTCGATGGCAAACCCTGAAGACATATTGATCAAAATCAAGTTAATACATTCGCTTCATTATGTTTAACATTTTTATCCTCATAGATATTGGACTAATAGCTCATTTTCTAAGAAGCCGAAAGAGACTTTTTTTAATACTTTTCCTATTCTTCATTATTTTGATGCATTAACATTTGTTCTTTTATTAAAAAAATAAAAGCCCACATATCTATATTATTCCTTGGATAGACTGTCGATGACTGCAAGTATGAAATTAGCCAGAGTGACAAGCCACTTTGTCGCTAGTTTTATCAGTTCTCTTGTCGAGATTGCTCAAAAACACTTCATCCGTCAAGCAAAGATGAATTTTTGTTGCTAATAGAAACAGCTCTGGACCATCAAATACGATTAGTTTGATTTTTATGCCGAACTATCCTTCTCTAAGGTATTCGTCTACTAGGTTCTTCGCATGACAATCAATCAGGATTCACTGTGCTCTATCGGTACTTGTCACTGCAATGTACGTCTCAAGATTGAATGCTAACATATATTTTACAATCCTTCAGTAATTCTCAAAATTCCGATTTCATTGTACGAATTTCTTTCTCTCAAATTAACTTAATAATTTTTTGTTGAAGTTATGCCACTGTTCTTAACCAAAGTTCATCCCACTATTCTTAACCAAAGTTCATCCCATAAAACAGTAACATGTTGTAGTTGATATACAAATAATTTCACTTGTCCAACAACATGTGCATTTGTTTCCGAAAGTACATTAGAAATAAGTCTAAAACTATTTTGTATAGCTAAAAGATTTTCTTGTTTTTCAACATCATCTTCAATTTCATTTTGTGATCTTTCATCATTTGAACGATATATAATGAGAGATTTTCTTTTAGAAATATTTTCATCTCGAGATTTCATTCGTTGCATTTTCGAATGATCAGTCATTCCAAGAATAACTGAATAAAGAATGACTTTTGCTATACCTATGAAGAAATTTTTTACATAATCTCGAACAAAACTATCCCGATGATTTAAACGAGAAAATAATTTTGGTATAAGATGTCTCCATGCTACAGTTGCCATATTAACAAGACTTGTTTCAAATATTGAACGTAATTATTGAGGATAACGTACAAGTACATGTAATAAACATAATGTAACAAGCGTCATTATTATTAGATTTTTCCTCATTGAGATTTCCATAAGTATTTGTGTAACTTAATTGTAAATATGTAAAATAAGCACGAGAAGATTGTTCTAAAAGAAAATAACGACGAAGATCAAATAGCAAGTAATTGTTCGATTAATATCGATTGTTTTGTAAGTAATGAACAAGCACGAGATAAATCTGAACAATAAGAATGAAGGAATGAGAATTCCTTCAGCAGTCTAAAATAAAAAAACCTTTTCGAAAGAAGAATTATTAAAGAATAGTTGAGCTTACAAGTTCAGAATGATCATTGGTCGAAATTCGAATCGAAGATAAACATACGAGATATTTCACTGATTTCATCCGATGAAACGTTCCTAAAAGATAAAGTAGGAGATACATACAAGAGATTCACCAATGTCGAGCTTTACATAAGATAAATAGAATTTCTAAATGATTTCGTTCTCTCCAGTGTTGAGAAAAACTAATCAGCGAGTCCTAACCGCAGCACTTACTCTGTTGACATTGAGAGGACTAACATTTGAGAAGGGAGTTTTGATTTTATTTCAATTTTTTTTGTTATTCGAAATTGTGAACAAGACAAGATGTATTGGTATGAGTCGAAGGGATTCACTTAGTATGAGTACGGAAATTCTGTGGGACATTTCTTTCTCTTTTTTAGATATGAAAAATTGGGAACAAACCGGAGGAAGAATTGACCGAATTTGTTGTCCAAAATCCAATGAAGATAATCTAATACAAAATAGAAAATTTCGAAGGATATATTTCAATACATTGATTATGTACGGCATAGATCGAGCAAGTTATTGTCTTCCTCAATTATAAGCCCAATCAGCAAATCTACACCATGTTTTCACTAAATTCGGACAAGTTAATGTAGAAAAATCTAATAATTCTCTAATTAATAATTGATCAAGAGATACATTTTTTCGAAGAAAAGATTCTAAAAGAAAAAAAACAATATTTTAAATGAAAGAGAAAGAAAATAACTAGACTTTCATCAATATCAACACCTAATCCATTCAGAAGATATTGTTTTCTTAATTGAAATAATTTTCCTAATGATATAACATTTGTTGTTGTTGTTTGATAAGTATTGTACGTGATCATTTAGCAATATCTAATCAATTTTGTGAACATTTTTCAATATTAATTATTGAACGTTGAGTATTATATGAAGGATTAATTCCACTTTCATTTATTAAATGTCGTGGAATAGAAGATGAAAGAAATTCAATAGAAATTCTTATATTGATATTATTACCTTTATTTAACCCTAGTACGCCTAAGCTGGGTCATTTTTGACCCATACTGAAGACATCCTTCTCGAAAAACGAATTTCACACCAAGTCGAGTGAAATAACCTGATATATTCAGGATATGTTGGAGCTGTGGTGGAGAGACTATGGTAAAATTTTCAGTCCTATATCGTGATGCTTAAAGAAGATATTAACCAAATAATTGTCAAAATGTAACCCATTTTGCAACCTAGATTTCTATTTTTTATTCATACAATATGTTAAATATTTTTATGTCGAAAGAACATGTCAAGATGCAGAGCATGACCGAGCCTCTTTTTCTCTAAACTGAGATGCGTTCGATCATACTCTGCATCTTGACATGTTCTTTCGACATAAAAATATTTAACATATTGTATGAATAAAAAATAGAAATCTAGGTTGCAAAATGAGTTACATTTTGACAATTATTTGGTTAATATGTTCTTTAAGCATCACGATATAGGACTGAAAATTTTACCATAGTCTCTCCACCACAGCTCCAACATATCCTGAATATATCAGGTTATTTCACTTGACTTGGTGTGAAATTCGTTTTTCGAGAAGGATGTCTTCAGTATGGGTCAAAAATGACCCAGCTTAGGTGTACTAGGGTTAATGATAAACCATGCATTTATTTAGCTCTTTCACTTTCAACTTCAATGAAAACCATATGAGCATTTTGACAACGTTCAATCATTGTTATAAATGAAGCACGTGAATAAGTTTCAATAGAAGATATATCAGAATGAAATGAACGTAATGAAGGACCTAAGGATGTGTTACTAGCTTGAGAAGTTGATGAACGAGTTGACCATGTATGAGTGGATTAAAATTGTTGGATGAGTCATTTTGAAGCTAATGTAAAGTTATTCTGTTAACGAGCTAATCAAGCTGCACCCATTCGAAGAGCTGTCCAATTAGAATTAATAGCTGATGATGCATCTACAAATAGACAGAAGAATCTCAAATGTTGTTCGGCAATTCTATTGAAGTCATCAGTTGAAAACTTGTCATTCGGGCAATGAATTCAATGTTCATCTGGATTAGCAAAACTCTTTTCAAAGGTAGATCCATGCGAAAACAAAATCAGATCAATAGTGATCAAATCGGATTGCATACTCGGCTGAGGTTTCGACGAGAGAATTAACTCTAGGTCGATAAATACACCAGCTATTTTTTATACTGTTCATATAAAAAATGCGATATCGTATAAAAAACTGGATCCGCAGCTCTCTGATCACAATCTAGGAGGAAAGTGACAATCATTATTAGTATGTCGACCACGACTTATGATAGATTATCGGTAAGATGTCTGGCATGGTTTGTGAGGCTTCCTTGGATAATGTTGGCCATACTCTGACAGTGATGTCAACTTCTACCCCTATACTTCAAGCGAGGAGAGAACAGTCAGACTGCATCTCTGAAGTCTTAAAGTCCTTGAAGATTTCGTGAAATCTTCTGAAATTTTGAAGATCATGTACTTATGTCATGATGACGAGGAAGGTGTCGGTTGGCTGATTTGTCTGCACAAATTTTTAGTTAGCTCTGCGTCACGTCTCATAGACAGTAGTAACATGCTCGATTTTGCGGATAGTTTAGGTCTGTCAGATCTTGGAGCCAATTTTGCCGTCTATGATTGTAAACTGAATTGTCAGTTTTTGAGTTCGACATAACATACGAATCGATTTGAAGCATGAAGATTCTCGTTTATTTCCTACTCAATAGAAAATTCTACACCACCTCCGACACAAAAAAATTTCCTTTTCTTTTTCATTTCGGTCAATTGTTGAAAGTTATGATCAATGATATATTTACTTTGATTATTAAAATTTGGTTGAGTGTAAAGAAGAACCGAATTCAATGCTCGTACACTGTGTTGCACAAGTACAAATTTGTGACCCGGTAAAAGTGGAAAGCAGTTTGTAGGCTTCTTCATCATCAGATCTGACATATTTTTATATTCATATGACAAAACGACAGGATAATTAAAAAGAAATCAAAATAATGAAGAAAAAACGTTGTCTGGTTTTTTTTCTAGAAACTATGAAACGCTTGCTTTTTTCTATTGAAGTTAAAGATAATATTTATGAATCTGTATGGGAGAAAAAAATTAGCTAAGACTTGTTAAGTAATGAATCTATGCGCATTTCTTAATTCGACATTACTTGAGTATAATCTGTGGATGTATCTCTGCTTGACCTAGTGCACAAACATGCATTAGATATTTATTACAATTTCGCACAGCAGATTCATATTAACCACTACGTACGGCTGTTAAAATAATTGGAATACGAATACGATTAACCCATTCCGGACATGTAGATTTATTTGGAATAAAAAAGAATTTTACTGTCTGAAAAAAAAAGATCATATTAGAAAATTGAAAAGAAAAGCTTAACCTTACTTTAGGCAATTGTGGAAGTGAAAGAGCGGCACCTTCATACATACATTTTTTAAGTGCTTCAATTAATTGTAATAGACGATCACATCGATATAAATCACACAACCAATTACCCTTATCAGTTGGAAGATTAACTTCATTCGATGATGATGATGATGATGTAACCGGAAGATTTGTAGTCGATGATGGAGTTGAAGAACGATTTGTTGTTCAGACGAAGATGACTCGACTGTCTTGGTATTAATAACAATTGGCCAAGCAAAAAATCTTCAAGTTTCCAAACCAACAGTAATAAAAAATTGTATGAGACTAATCCGTTAAATTCAAGAATGACTTTTTACCTTCGAGTGCTAAAAATGTTTCTTGAGGTTTTCCAAGTGTGGTGTTTTCAATTTGTTCATTACACAAAATTGTGCACATTCCCATATAGTCTAAAAGCAAATCTTAAATTGCAAGAAGAAAAAAGGAATATTTCCCATCTAAACTTATTCAAATAAATCCAAGCAATGCATCATTTCCAAAATTTAGTAATTGTTCATAACTTAATAATCGATGTTGAGATTCAGATAATTGTTCTTCGTTAGAAGATTCATTATTACTTTTACGTTGACAAGATTGAAATAAACATTCAAGCCATGTAGTTACATACATTCGTCGTATAAAAATAATCTTTCAAATGAAAAAGAAAAACATACGGCATTTGACGATTAACATGTAACCTAATATCAAATAAAAACAATGTCTTGTAAATGTTTCTAAGTATCGAGTATTGATATGATTTCGTTTAACAAACAAATAACCATTTTTTGATGATAATAATGTTCTATGTCTTGAAAATTTACTAGGAAAAAATCTTTTTATTAATTTCTTAATTCGAATTTTGACTAACCTTGTTAGAATATTCACAGGTAAACAACATAAAATAGTATAAATGGATGTTTGATTTGATTGTAACCAAAATCGACATAAATCAAATAAACTAAAATCGATTGTTTGATATATGTGAAAAGAATTTGATCGAAAAATCTTCCCAGACTAAGAATGATACATCAAGATCACGTTGTCTTTTAACAATTTTGTTTAATAAACAACAACATAAATTGCAGATTTCTTCTTCATCCGAATAAGCTAACGAATTATTTACTTACAATGAAAAGAAAAAAAAAACTTTTTAGTTCGAACGAGGAACAGAATGCGACAGTTCTGGAATGAAAATAGGACATACGAGAAGATTGTTGCAATAAACTAAAATTTTTTAGTTTGTGAGTTTACCTGAATAGTATCGAGACAAACGTTTTACTCATAAAAATATACAGGTTAAAAATGAAATTATTTGAGAAAACTGTCAGTGCAATCCCTGTGGAATTAAACGGTGAAACACGATGGAACTGCGTAGATCGTAAATGAGATAAGTTACTAGTATATACTCCGCTAGTTAATTGTTAATCATAACATGTTAGTTTAAACTTAGTCGTGTCTGTAATAGATTTCAGTTTCTTGAGTACATGTGTCATTTATATGTCCAGCATGATCTGTGGAGAGGAGAGAGGAAGTCTAAATATCTATTCTCATACTTCAATATTCCTTTAAAATCGTATTTCCCAAGATACTCCTCATCTATGCACTCACTCGAGTCATTGTG
>CAJNSZ010000005.1:571555-590436 GCA_905329745.1 Rotaria sp. Silwood2 | reverse complement strand
GAAATATATGGATTGTATGAAACTATTAATATAGAAAAAAAAGCAAAAATCGTTGTTTTTTATATATAAATTTAAAATTTTTTTTTCAAACTTGTCCATCTTCGCCTGGAATTGGTATAACACTATGTTTAATTTGTGCTAATTTTGGACTTATTTGATTCATAGCATGAATTGTACCTGATCGTTTACCAGTACGATGTAACATTGAATAAAGCTAAAATGATTTAAATTTAAAATAAGAAATAAATGAGAAAAAAATCTAATTGAAAGATTTTGTTTTTTTTGTTTTTTACCTGTCGAAGTTGTAACCAACATGAATGTGGATTAGATAATGTAATAGGTTGTTTTAATTGTTCAATAGCTGCATCGATTTGTTTACTATAATCTTTTTCAAATGCTTGTTCACGTGGTGTTTCAGCAGGTGAACGAGTTATTTGACTAACTGCTTCAAGAACGGTTATAAACTGAATAAAGAAAAGGTTAAAAAAAAAAAAAGAAATTATTTAAGGTTATATATATATACAAAAACTTACAGATTTAAATAAAACATCTTGTTTTTCTTTAATTAGAAATTCTTTTTCTTCCTTTGTTAAACGTGTCATAGATTCAAGACGTTGAAGTTCATCTTTAAGAACATCGACACGTCTAAATAAAAGAAAAATGAATCTATTATAAGTTCTTTTCTAATCTACAGAATTTCAATTATTACACTATTCATTACATAAGTAAAACTTTTTACAATCAGAGAGGAACAATATTGTAAATATCTTTTAAATTCTACTTTGTAGAAAATCGACTTTAAATAAATTAAAGTATTTTCAAACTTTTATCATTGATTCGTCGATTTTCTGTATACAATCGAAACTCGAATATCAATATTTTATTTTCATGTAGAAATTCATCGCTGAATTCTTATGGACACTTCTAGAGTATATTTTGTGAATTCATATAGACATTTTCTATTTTACAGTGAAATTCTTCCATATCTATATCCTGATTTAACTTTAGAGTTTTGTTTGTATTGAACCTCGAATCAGAATTCTTTCTCATTTTTTAAGTTTGATATAATTTACATAAATACAACTAAAACAATGCCATACAGTTAGCGATTTAAGTGTTACTACTGATTTGATAATTTTTTATGTTGAATCTTATTAAAGAAAAACTTAGGTCGGGATTCATATCTACACAAAATATGGGCCAACAGCTCCCTACTGATAAAATATTGATACTCATATCCGGAGTCAAACTGATTCAATTAACGATAAAAAAAAAGAAATCAATAAATTAATCCATGAACAATTTTTATATCACAACAATATATTTTTATTTTTCAAATAATTAAAATTATTCTTTCAATTTTTTTGGTATTATTATCTACAGAGTAATTTTCCTTAGCGATATAGTCAGGTAGAAACTCACAATGGAATCTGTCTAGATGTCAAATTGCTTTTCGGTCGAAACGATAATCATTTGATGAGTACTAGAGAGTAATAGAAAAATCTAGAATGGTTCGTTCTTTGAGATATTGAAATAGTACTGAATTTTTCAACAAAAAGCTGTGGTCACGTGAAAAATCGACTTTCGACTTCAAAAACAATTATTAGGTTTTGATCAAATAACGGAATATATGAAAGTTTGTAAAGAAAGCCTTCCTCTATTATATCATATAGGCTTCATCGAGTTCTACTATGTTGTGTAAAGATGTCAATAAGTGGCGCTATATATTGAAATCTTTACACTACGCAATAGAGCTTGATAATGCCTCTATCATATAATAGAGGAAGTCTTCCTTTACGGACATACATATGTTCTGTTATTTGATCAAAACCTTATAATTGCCTTTGAAGTCGAAAGTCGATATTCCACATCGCCATAGCTTTTTGTTGAAAAAAAATCAGTAAAATTTTGATATATTGAGAATGAATGGCAGAAAAACGAAACCATCATTGACCTCTAGCACTCATCAAGTGAACATCGTCTCGTTCGAAAAGCGATTTGACACCAGGAAAATAGATTTGAGTCTTCTCTAGAAACATTACCAGAGATTGTTTGCTTCCTACAATTTTTTTTTCTAGTTACAATCTAATTTTTCTCTCCTATATAGTTTCTTTTCGAACTAACCAACTAATTTCTTCTTGAAGTTGTGCCATTGTTCTTAACCAAAGTTCATCCCATAGAACAGTAACACGTCGTAATTCATGTACAACTAATTTAACTTGTCCAACAACATGTGCATTTGTTTCTGAAAGTACATTATTGATTAATCTAAAACTATTTTTCATAGCTATAACATTTTCTTGTTTTTCAATATCATCTTCATCATCATCATCTTCAATATCATCTTGTGATCTTTCATCATCTAATTCATTTGTACTCAAACGTTTTCTTTGATAAATATTTTCATCTCGTGATTTTATTCGTCTCATTTTTGAATCATCAGTTATTCTAACAATAACTGAATAAAGTATTAATTGTGGATAATCTTTTGCTATACGTATTAATAAATTTGTAACATAATCTCGAACAAAACTATTCGGATGATTTAAACGAGAAAATAATTGTTGTATCAGACGTTTCCATGCTATAGTTGGCATATTAATAAAGTTTATTTCAAATATTGAACGTAATTGTTAAGAATAACGTACAAGTACATCTAATAAACATAATGTAAGAAGAACATTTGATACATCATCATTATTATTAGATTTTTTTTTTCATTTAAATTTCCATAAGTATTTGTATTACTTAATTGTAAATATGTAAAATAAGCACGACAAGATTATTCTAAAAGAAAATAACGACGAAGATCAAATTGTGAATATAAAGCAAATAATTGTTCGATTAATATCGGTTGTTTTGTAAGTAATGAGCAAGCACAAGATAAGTCTGAACGATAAGAATGAAGGACTGAGAATTCAGAAGCAGTCTAAAATAAAAAAAAAACCTTTTCGAAAGAAGAATTATTAAAGAATAGTTGAACTTACAAGTTCAGAATCATCATCGGTCAAAATTCGAATCGAAGATAAAATCCGAGATATTTCACTGATTTCATCTGATGAAACTTCCTAAAATATGAAGTAGGAGATACATACAAGAAATTGACTAATGTCGAGCATTACATAAGGTAAAGAGAATTTCTAAATCATTTATTTCTCTTCAATATTGAGAAAAACTAATCAGCGAGTCCTAACCACAGCACTTACTCTCTTGACATTGAGAAGACTAAGATTTGAGAAGGGAATTTTCATTTTATTTCAATCCGTTTTGGTTATTCGAAATTCTGAACACGATGTATTGGTATGAGTTCAAGGGATTCACTTAGTATGAACACGGAAATTCTGTAGGATATTTCTATCTCTTTTTTAGATATGAAAAATTAAGAACAAACCGGAGGAATAATTGCCCCAACTTGTTGTCCAAAATCCAATGAAAATAATCTAATACGAAATAGAAAATTTCGAAAGATATATTTCAATACATTGATTACGTACGGTATAGATCGAGCAAGTAATTGTCTTCCTCAAATATAAGTCCATTCAACAAATCTAAACCATGTTTTAGTTAAATTTGGACAAGTTAATGTAGAAAAATCTAATAATTTTCCAATTAATAATTCATCAAGAGATACATTTTTTCGAAGAAAAGGTTCTAAAAGAAGAAAAAAAATCTATATTTTAAATGATAGAGAAAGAAAATAACAAGACTTCCATCAATATCAACAGCTAATCCAGTAAGAAGATATTGTTTTCTTAATTGAAATAATTCTCCTAATGATATAACATTTGTTGTTGTTATTTGATAAGTATTCTACGTGACCATTTAGCAATATTTAATCAATTTCGTGAACACTTTTCAATATTAATTATTGAACATTGAATATTATATAAAGAATCAGCTTGACTTTCATTAATTAAATATTGTAGAATAGAAGGTAAAAGAAATTCAATAGCAATTGTTATATTGACATTATTAGCTTTATTTAATGATAAAGACATACATTAATTTAGCTCTTTCAGTTTCAAGTTCAATGAAAACCATATGAATATTTTGATAACGTTCAATCATTGTTATAAGTGAAGCAAATGAATAAGTTTTAATAGAAAATGTATTAGAATAAAATGAATGTAATGGAGAAGCTAAGGATGTATTATTAACTTGTAGAGTTGATGAACCAGTTGACCATTTATGAGTTGATTGAAATTGTTGGATGAGTCATTTTAAAGCTAATATAAAGTTATTTTGTTGACGAACTAATCGAGCTGCACCTATTCGAATAACTGTCCAATTAGAATCAATAGCTGATGATGTACCTGTAAATAGACAGAAGAATCTCAAATGTTGTTTGGCAATTCTATTGGAGTCATCAGTTGAGAACTTGTCATTCAGGCAACGAATTCAATGTTCATCTGGATTAGCAAAACTCTTTTCAAACGTAGATCCATGCAAAAACAAAATCAGATCAATAGTGATCAAATCGGATTTCACATTCGGCTGAGATTTCGACAAGAGAATTAACTCTAGGTCGATAAATATACCAGCTATTTTTTATACTGTTCATATAGAAAAAATGCAATATCGTATAAAAAAACTGGACCCGCTAGCTCTATGATCACAGTCTAGGAGGAAAGTGACGGTCATTATTAGTGTGTCGACCACGATTTGTGATAGATTATTGGTAAGATGTCTGGCACGGTTTTTGAGGCTTCCTTGGATAATGTTGGTCATATTCTGACAGTGGTGTCAACTTTTATCACTATACTTCAAACGAGGAGGGAACAGTCAGAGTGCATCTTTGAAGTCTTAAAGTCCTTGGAGATTTCGTGAAATCTTCTGAAATTTTGTAGATCATGTACTTATGTCATGATGACGAGAAAGTTGTCGATTGGCTAATTTGTCTGTACAAATTGTTAGTTAGCTCTGCGTCACGTCTCATAGATAGTAATAACATGCTCGATTTTGTGGACAGTTTAGGTCTGCCAAATCTTGAAACCAATTTTGCCGTCTATGATTGCAAACTGAATTGTCAGTTTTTGAGTTCGACATACGAATCGATTTGAAGCATGAAAATTCTCGTTTATCTCCTAGTCAATAGAAAATTTTACACCACCTTCGACACAAAAAGATTTCCTTTTCGTTCTTATTTCGGTCAATTATTGAAAGTTATAATCAACGATATATTTACTTTGATTATTAAAATTTGGTTGAATGTAAAGAAGAACCGAAGTCAATGCTCCTACACTGTGTTGCACAAGTACAAATTTGTGACCCGGTAAAAATGGAACTTCACGATTCTAAAAAAAAAATCCATCATAATAATAAAAATTCATTTCAATTTTATTCTTACTTCACTTTGATACAATGTTGCTACTTGACTAATAGCTGCTCTTTCTCCTGACCATGAAGCATGCGATTCAACATTATGAATTCGAGTTAAAACTTGTGTTTATTGAAGTATAGCATTTAGTGACCAAAAACCGAATCTATAAGAAAAAATTGATTAGAATTTATATAATTTTTCCTTTGATTAACTTCGTTTTGATACTTCTTTTAATGTCTCAACAGTTGCTAACATATCAAATGTTTCCATATCCCAACCACACGAAATACTTCGATCAAGTTCTTCTCCAGTTGCTTGTGAATCTGTCATTTTTCTCCTCGCTACTTTTAAACCATCAAAATCTTGATTCTGAAAATAACTCATTGCTCTAAAAGACATCAATTTTATTTTCTATCAAAACATCTTTCATCTTTCTTACCTAATCGCATTCATATCAATTGTTGTTTCCATCGGTGGACGTAAATCATCCTCATCATCTTGTAAAAAAGCCATTTGCATTTGAATACATGCATCATTTCATGTTATCAATTCTGACCATTGATGAAGACTTAAATAACAATCATAAACCTAATAAACAAAAAAAAATATTATTTTATCTTCCATGATTTTTTTTTTACTTTTTCTGTTAAAAATTTGACGAGTGCAGTAGATATTTTCTCTTCATTGATATCATTAGTTAAAGAAAGATTTTTAAAATGTTCATTTAGTAATAATTTCTATTCATAATCTGATTGTTCGAGATTTCCTGCTGCTTAATGTTCATAAGCATGTATTCATGACCAATCAAGTTGATGAATATTTTTTAACCATATATATATTTCATGAGTTGCCACACTATTATGAATTTTAATAAGTGATTGAACAAATGATATTATTACAAATTCAAATTCTGATACCTTTAAAAGAAAAATGAATAATAGAATGTTTCAAAAATTATGTCTACTGAAGAAATACGTATGATAAGACATTTTATTATTTGACAGAGGAGATCAAAAAATTTTTCAAGCATAATACACATGTTGAAATGTCAGAACTCTTGATATCAATTCTTGAAGATGAAGAAAATAGTCGGTTGATATTTTCCTCGAATAAAACAAGTTCTCGTACTTTTCTATAGTCAATAAATGTGGCCGGATAAAACTTCGTTACTCATCATTGATATTGTAACAAACTATCAGTGTAAGTTATTCTTGATGATCTCAGGATAATTAACTTAGTATGTTCTACTTCATCCAATTTCACAGAAAGAATGATGGAATGCAATCAGTTTGTAGGCTTCTTCATCATCAGATCTGACATATTTTTATAGTAATCGCCGTGGCCACGCATCGGTCACCCTCGCATGGGGAAGGTTTATACCCACTAAAATTAAAGAAAACTCTTTCCAAATTCAAAAGTTTACTACTGACAGATTATGAAACACGTTGTAAGCTCTGAGATACATTGTTGATTAGCTATATAAATCGCATTTTTCCCGCGATAAGTGTGTGAAAATAGATTTTTTGACGGATTTCATCAAAAAACAATCCATCTTCAGTCCTATTAAATCTCATTTTTGTCCGAAAGACAGACAGACGTTCTAATGTCATTCCTTTATGAGGGTAAAGCTGACATACTGAAGCGATAGACCAATCTCTATACTACTCGTGGATATGAAAAATGATGGGCGTTCATCATGATAATTTAAAGTTTTACGGTCTTGAACTATCCCCATTAGAAACTCAAAAAATAATGAAATTCCGTAACAAAATGAAATTCCGTAACAGACAGTATTTACAATTTTTCTATTTGGTATAGTTAGGATTTCTAGGAAATGAAATGATATTTCGAAAGCTCATGGAAAACTGAATAATTTTTATATAGAGCGTTTATTTGTATGTCGCTTCGTTACTTAGTAAAATGCTTAACTTTCAGGTCACCCTAAAAATATTTCCATTTTTTGAAATTCCGTAACGGTCAATATTGGTTGAATAACTCAGCGATGGACAGACAGAAATTGATGAAATTTTTACCGGTAATAGATCTCAGCAATATCCATCTCTGATAAAAATTTCAGAAAGTTTGCTTTTATTTTTGATAAGCTATAGGTGTTCCAATGTGAAAAAATGAAATTCCGTAACGCGTGGCCACGCCGTAATATGACACAACGACAGGATTATTAAAAAGAAATCAAAATAATAAGGAAAAATAGCGTTGTCTGATTTTTTTCTAGAAACTATGAACGCTTGCTTTTTTCTATTGAAGTTAAAGATAATCTTTATGAATCTGTATGGGAGAAAAAAATTAGCTAAGACTTGTTAAGTAATGAATATATGCGCATTTCTTAAGTAGACATTACTTAGGTATAATCTGTAGATTTACCCCTGCTTGACCTAGTGCACAAACATGCATTAGATATTGATTACAATTTCACACAACAGATTCATATTGACCACTACGTACGGCTGTTAAAATACTTAGAATACGAATACGATTAACCCATTCCAGACATGTAGATTTATTTGTAATAAAAAAGAATTTTACCGTCTGAAAAAAAAAAGATCATATTAGAAAATTGAAAACAAAAACTTAATCTTACTTTAGGCAATTGTGGAAGTGAAAGAGTGGCACCTTCATACATACATTTTTTAAGTGCTTCAATTAATTGTAATAGACGATCATATCGATATAAATCACATCATCAATCACCTTTATCAGTTGGAAGATTAACTTCACTCGATGATGATTATGTAACCGGAAGATTTGTAGTCGATGAAGGAGTTGAATGAACGATTTGTTTGTTCAGACGAAGATGACTCGGCTGTCTTGGTATTATTAACAATTAGCCAAGCAAAAAATCGTAAAGTCTTTAAACCAACAGTAATAAAAAAATTGTATGAGACTAATCCATTAAATTCAAGAATGACTTTTTACCTTCGAGTGCTAAAAATGTTTCTTAAGGTTTTCTAAGTGGTGTTTTCAATTTGTTCATTAAACAAAATTCTGCACATTCCCATATAGCCTAAAAGCAAATCTTAAATTGCAAGAAGAAAAAAAGGAATATTTCCCATCTAAACTTATTCAAATAAATCCAAGCAATGCATCATTTCCAAAATTTGGTAATTGTTCATAACTTAATAATCGATGTGAAGATTCAGATAATTGTTCTTCTTTAGAAGTTTCATTATTACTTTTATGTTGACAAGATTGAAATAAACATTCAAGCAATGTAGTTACATACATTTATCTAATAAAAATAATTTTTCAAATGAAAAGAATCCAATCAAGAAAGACATACAGCATTTTATGATTAACAAGTATATTAAATAAAAACAATCTCTTGTAAATCTTTCTAAATATGGAGTATTCATATGATTTCGTTTAACAATAGAATAATCATTTTTTGATGATAAGAATGTTCCATGTCTTGAAAATTTATTACAAAAAAAATCTTTTTATTAATTTCTTAATTTGAATTTTGACTGTTAAGATATTGACAGGTAAACAATATAAAATAGTATAAATCGATGTTTGATTTGATTGTAACCAAAATCGAAATAAATAAAATAAACTACAATCGATTGTTTGATATATGTGAAAAGAATTTTATTGAAAAATCTTCCCTAACTAAGAATGATACATCAAAGATCATGTTGTCTTTTAACAATTTTGTTTAATAAACGATAACATAAATTACAGAGTTCTTCTTCATCCGAATAAGCTAAAGAATTATTTACTTACTCCAATGAAAAGAAAAAACAAAAAGTTTTTAGTTCAAATGAGAAACAGAATGCGACAGTTCTAGAATGAAAATAGGACACACGAGGAGATTGTTGCAATAAACTAAAATTTTGTAGTCTGTGAGTTCACCAGAATAGTATCAAGACAAACGTTCTACTCATAAAAATATACAGGTTAAAAACGAAATTATTTGAGAAAACTGTCAGTGCAATCCCTATGAAATTAAATGGTGAAACACGATAGAACTGTGTAGATCGTAAATGAGATAAGTTACTAGTATATACTCCGCTAGTTAATTGTTAATCATAACATGTTAGTTTAAACTCAGTCGTGTCTGTAATAGATTTCAGTTTCTTGAGTACATATGTCATTTATATGTCCAACATGATCCGTGGAGCGGAGAGAGAAAGTCTAAATATCTGTTCTCATACTTCAATATTCCTTTAAAATCGTATTTCACAAGATGCTCTTCATCTATGCACTCAATAGAGTCATTGTGTACAAAGTTTTTGGTTCCGAACTCGGATTTGAGTCGTAAACTGAATATTAGAGTTCTGCGGAACAAAATTTCTTCTTATCCCGAATGTCATTTTCCTGTGACGAAAGAAGTTCTTAACAGGTCATTCTTTTTTTACAGTAGCATCTAAGAAGTTAAATCCGGAAAAGAGATTCACTCGACGAGGACTACTTTTGGATCAAAGAAAAATTTGAATATCTTGATCGCACTTCGATCTAATACGCTGAATTTTTTGTGAGAGTCAAGCACGGTAAATGAACAATCGATTCATACTCATGTCCTCTTAATGACTTTTATTTCAAAACTAATTTTTTCTTTTCACTTATATCAATAATCGCATGAGATAATCTCAATAAAATAAGTTATGTAAGTAATCCATTATCTTCTTGTGGTAATGCATCAATAATTTGTGCAAGTCAATTCAAAACTAACTTTCTAGATAAAACAAAAATGACAAACTATCTATTTTATTAAATTTCTTACTTTGTATCATGACAACTTAAATGATTATTAACAATAAGACGATGAAGAAGTTTAAGTAAATCTTCAAAATTATCTTTGGTTAAACTTGTTAAACTCATCATACTATTTCTATCATTTTGTTTAAATAAATCTGAATTATGAATAAAATGTTCATGTATAAAAATAATCTTATTTAATAAAAAAAACAAAACTTCCTTCCTAAATAAATAAATAACGCTGCACAATGAGAATAAAGTGTTTTCCATATACCATAATGAACAGCTGAATATTGTCGAGCTAATTTCGAATTTGTTAATTGAAGATGTTTAGCAAGTAATTGAAATAATGGTGATAAAAGTGCATACATCTACAGAAAATAAACTATATTTCCTTATCAAATCTTGTTTAATAACATACTCCAATGAAATTTCTCTTCACATTTCCGATTTGACACAATGCACTACAATCAAAAATCAATGCTGTTTCTGCAACATCTTTATTTAAATCACTCGTGGTTAGAGATGATAATGTTTCACTACCAATAACAATTGATTTTTGTTGAAGTGCTTGTAAAAGTATATTAAAATTCATTGTCATCTCAGCTAAAATAGTTTGATAAACTTGTTGAACAACTGGAATACTTTTAATTCTTAAAAGACGATTAAAAATATGTTTTACATCTTGAATATGTTAGAAGAAAATAATCGAAAGAAAAATCATAAAGAAAATTTTGTTTTCTAATCTTACAGAATTCGAATATAAAAATTGCTAAAGACATATTCGAGAATTGGCTGCAAATATTAAACTTGCTAATATTGCACATCAAAAATGATCAGCTAAATCAATAATATTTAAAATTAAACGAAGTAAATTAGCATCAGCTTCATATGGCCAATCTTGTCTATGAAGAATGGTTTGTTGAATAACAAAATCAAATATATATTTTTCAAGTTGTTCATCAAATTGTGTAAACGTTTCTAATAGAATACAAACAGCTATATTGACATGTTTAGCTAGAATACTAAAGGATTTATCTTGTTTAATTATTGTTGTTGTATGTAAAATTTTTTGTAACCAATTATCAACATATTCAATTGGAAGTAAAGTTGATGTTCAAGCAAAATCATCGAAAAGTGTACGAAGAACAGTAGCAAAAGCTTTGAAATATAATATCTTCGGTTAGCCGAGTAGATGTGCTGCACTAGATATCTAATCGTCGGAGTCAATTATTATAGTGGTAATCTGTATAACTCTTGAGTTTAATGGACAAACGCGAAACTAATTTCGCGCACTTATATTAATAATTTTTTGAAAATTATCGTAGATGACTAGTCATATCCTTTCTAATGAGGGAAGATCCCAAGTGTGATGCTTCGATTCGAATCTGACATTGGCCATTTTATAGAGGTCAATGAATACAGTGGGTGTGGGTGTGGGTGTGGGTGTGGGTATGGGTGAGCATTTTAAGAGACGAACAATACCCATGTTCACACCCACCCTCACCCACACCCACATCCACATCCACACCCACCCACACCCACACCCACACCCTATATACCTCTCTCTTCCTCACTAAAATCTAATTCCACCTGTCTTGATAATGATATTTGATATATCGAAACGTAGACAAAATATTATGATTATATATAAATAAATAGATTAATAAATTAAATATATTTAAGCTGCTCTAAAACTTAGTCTTTAATTCAATACAATTATGCCCATTACAAAATATAACTATTAGGAAAAGAAGCAAACTTATATATATATCTTCTGTGGAACTCTTTCAATATCCTGATCTATAAAATAAAGTTTATAATTCATAATCTTGATTGCATTTATTCTACAGCCTTTGAAGTAGAAAACCTGACCATTGCATTGTCAGTCAAGGTTTTCAATGTTAGTTGTTATTTGATATGTAGACAAGTAATAGAACATTAAATCTAATTATATCTATCTTTGATTGAACTTCTATCATGCTATGGAGGAAGGAAACGTCTGTCATACCAATAATAGTATTGATTCTACGCATTAAAGAAAAGGCTCCAAAATATCAACAACTTTCTCATCAGATCCAAATCCCACAGGAAACAAGGAATCAAAAAACAGGTTTCCTCTAAAATGATCAACTTTTGAATAAAGAAAAAGAAATTGACGCTTAAAATTCGATGGATGCGGGTTTTGGTTATAACATTAACGATCATATCGATGGCCAAACACTCACCCACAACCATTACTTTTACATCGTATGTTATGTTGATTGCAAGAAAAGAACCTCTCTAATGAATGATATAAATACATAGTACATTACATAAGTCACCTGAAAAGGCTCTTTTTATACAAAGCTTGCCGAGAGATATATTGTCATTCATTATGTTTTGTGTATAACACACCATTATTTATATATCATATGCAATGGGTCTTTTTGTACAAAATTCTACGAAATTGAGTCGAAGTTTTACGTCTAATTCTCTATAATATGCAGATGACCAACATTAACTGAATCTTGGAGAACAGTCTCTATTATTTCTTTCCTTTACCTGCATGTAGAGTGCTTGAGAAAGATTTTGGAAGCAACATCTTGCTCTTCATGATGTATTACTGATGTCTTCTCCTTTTAACATAGAAATCCTAACTCGAAGCCAAACCGTTCAGTCGAAACTTCGAACTCAAGTTCGAATTTGTTGCATGGTTATTCAGGACTATAAAATCTTATTCTTTTCCTTTTATTTATTAGTATTCTTTACAAATGCTTTAGCAATCTCTCTAGAGTTATTTATGATGTTTTTCGACAGTTTTTACATGTAGTATTCGGTAAGTAGACGATTTTTTTTCTTTTCGTTGATTGTATAAGACACAAGTAGGTAATCAAATACGATAATATTCATTGACGCTATAAAAATTCTCTAAATTTAATACTTTGTCTAATATGACGAAAATCAATCATGAACCTTGATTATTTCAAATATTATTTCAAATTCATTGACCTAAAATATGTCGATATTCTGGTATTTCATTCGCCTAACTGTTTTCTCCATTTTGTATACAGACAGTAGTTAATAATTTGAACAAAGATTTCTTGAATTGTGTCTTACACAAAATACGAATTGTATTACCTAGTTTAGACAAGAAAAAGTAACGATGAAGTATGTTAATAAATAATTCATAAAAGTAAAGCATTTTGACAAACAAGAATAGAATATGTGTGTTTAGCTGAAGATTAAGACAATAATCTTGGTTATTGTCAAATTGATTTTTGTATTTTTTTTTGTATTAGACTGAAACTTAGTTATGACAAACGTAAATATAAACCGAGTGAAAACATCATTTTTACCACATGGTCTAATCTATACTATTTTGAGTTTCGTAATTATTTGTCTTACTGTTTTAACTATTGTTTATTCTATTTTATGGCGTAATATAAAAGCTTCTTCAAATATTTATTCAATTGAAAATGGAATTATTGGTCATCATTTTATGTTACCTAATGATGGTAGATATATTCAATGGAGTTTTTTACAAATGAATGATGTTTATGAATTATTACCACTTGATAGAGGACGAAAAGGTGGTTTAGCACGTGTTGCTTATATACGAAAATTATTAAAACAAGAAAATTCAAATACATATACAATTCTTGCCGGTGATTTTCTTTCTCCATCAGCTCTAAGTTTATCAATAATTAATGGTACAACGTTGAATGGAAAACAAATGATTGCAGTCATGAATACTCTTGGAGTTGATTATGCAATATTTGGAAATCATGAATTTGATTTAAACGAAAAAGATTTACTTACTCGAATGAACGAATCAACATTTACTTGGATTAGTACAAATGTATTTCGTCAAGATAATAATCAATTATTTGGATCAAGTATTTCTCATAAAATACTTACTATTGATACCGTTCGAATACTACTTATTGGATTAACTATTGATGGAACTGGTAAATATGTTCGAATTATTAATCAATCATCATTAGTTGATTATGTTCAAGAATATTTAAAATTATTACCAAATGATACATATGATGTATTTATTGCTATAACTCATCTTGATATGGCAACTGATATTGACCTTGCATCCAAAATTCCTCAACTTAATCTGATTATGGGTGGACATGAACATGATAATTTTAATTATTTAAGAGGAACAAACTATATACCAATTAATAAAGCAGATGCAAATGCTTTTACTGTTTTTATACATCGTTGTGCTTATAATATAGACATGAAACGTTTTCGTCTTTATAGTACATTAGCACAAATAACATATGAAGTACCAAACGAAGAAAATACAGAAGCAATAGCAAACTATTGGTTTAATTTAGGTATACAAGGATTTCAAACATTAGGTTATAATCCAAATGCAATTGTATCATGTTTACCTACGGGTATTGAATTAGATGGCAGATCTGCATCTGTTAGAAATCATATAACACTTTTAACAGCTGAGATTTGTGAAAGTATGTTAGAATTAACAGCAACATATAGAACAACTATTGGCATTGTTAATGGAGGCACAGTACGTATTGATGATATTCTTCGTGAAACAATTTCAGAATATGATATTATACGAACGTTACCTTTTGTAAATCAAGTCGTAGCTCTTTCGGTTCCTGGTCAAATAATTGCTCAAGTTCTTACTACTGGTATGTCATTAAAAGGAAATGGAATGTTTATGGCTTATACAAGAGTTGAAACATTAGATGGAGGTAAAACATGGTTATTCAATGGAATAGATATATCAAAAACAGGTCTTTCTTATAATGTAGCAACATTAGATTATGTACGAGATAATACAGCATTAAATCATTCCGATGTTAATACGTTATATGATACAAATATAACTCATACGAGAGCTTTAATGATATATTTAAAAAACAAATATCCTCCTTGTTAGAAAAGAAAATTAATATGCAACAATTAAATAAGCAGTATTTTTAAACTTATTTTCTTATGAGATGTATTTTTTAATAAAATTTTAGAATGAACCTTTGCTAAATTTTTTAAAATAGTCATAAAAGAATTTTTCGTAAAATAACTTTTAGCAATTCAAAAAGGTATTTCAGAATAACACAAAACTTCGACGAACAAATACGTTTTATTATTTACTTGTAGAAAACATTAGTCGTTTTTCAATAAATAAATGCAGCAAACTTAATCAAAAACCTTTGAGGTTCATCATGCCCAGGCAAATCCTGTCGGATTTTGCAGGATTCCAACGAAATCCGATAGCAGAAATTTGCCGATCTGAGTTGTTAGCCTTCCCGTAGAACATAGGCAAATATTCTTCTAGAATCTTTCAGAAGCGAATAAAATTTGAAAGAATAATATATAATATATATATTTATGCATACTGTCGCGTGCTTGTGTCTGTTGCTGTTATCTGGAATTGGAATTCCAATCAGTTCAATAATAGTACTCAGAACACAAATCTATACTGAACATCAATAATGGTACCATTGACGCAAAGGAACACAATTGATATGAAATATCATAATCGGTAGAATGAGCTTCGATAAGTACAGATACAAATTATACGAAGAAACGATATTTAAGGGTGTGGGTAGTCTTTATTTTTTCTTTGAAGACTACTCTAACGTATAAATACGACAATAACAGTTAAGGGATTAAATTGATATGAGAAACAAGACAATAAAGCATCTTGTTTTTAGATAAATAACAATCAAATGAATAGATGAATCATATTACAAGAAAGATAAAAAGAAATTGTTTTAAAATCGATTCGAGAATGGATTCAATCTAAAATAGCATGTGATATATGTCCAAATATTATTGTTTTGTATTATAAATAAAGCTTAGATTTTTTTCTGATTCAATTCTATGGATTATATTTCTTCTATAAGCATTTGCGGATGTGTGGATGTGAAGAAAGATAAGACCCTTATAACTGCGGCCGCACACCACACTCACACCGACACCCACACCCTGTACTCGTTGATGTTCATATTTTCATTGTATATTGAGCAAACCATCGACCAGAACAAATAAAATGAGATATGTTAAAACTACTCAGAAATATTTCAATGGAGCATGATATTGACTAACATTTATCACTCACATACCAATCAATGGAACAGCACTACTCAATGATTTATCTCAAAGACTAGATTGATCAAGAAAATGTGAAAAGTTGACACATGTTCAACTGACTGAAGTAATAAAGATAATGAAAGATTAAATGATCTATTGTTCTTGAAAAATTTAGAAGAAATATTAGGTTTTTATATATTGCAATTCGATTTGAATGATGAGTCGAATAACATGGTATGGGTGTGAGTACGTGAAGAGAGAATTCAGATCCACACCTACAGATATCTCTGCTCCTACTATAAGTTAAGAAGATTTTTTATGAGTTGAAACTAAGAACGTTTAGGCTAACATTGTGAAGTATGAAATTCAAAAATACACTGTCTCAGTAGCCTTGTTCTGAATGTGAACTTTATGTACACTGTGCAGTAGAATGTATTTTAGTACTACGAAAGAAAGAAGTAGTGATGTAATAAAAAAGTAAATGCAGATGAATTAGAATGAATCTAACTGAATTAAAAAGAATTCCTTAACTAAATTTGAAAGTCGATAGATAAATTGATGTCGGAGAAACGACTTAGTTACTCATTTTTTTCTGACTATTTATTCGACATACGCTAGTGTTGTGGATGGGGTGTGGATGTGTATGTGTTCCTGTGGGTATGAGTTTGAATCTGAATCACACCCACAGCCCACACCCATATAATGAAAAATTTTGTATCTTTTACTTGTCATTTGTGTTGATGATGAACTGAAAATTAGTTCGAAATATTCACCAGTTTTTTTAAATAAATTAAAAAAAATAAAAAATGACCAATGAACTCGTCTTACGCATTGTTAGTCTAGATCAATGAAGAAAATCATAATGACAAATATCAAATAAATCATTTGTATTGTTCTTCAATCTTGAGCTATGAGATAATATAAGACAAAAGTCAGTTCCCAAATATTGAATTAACACAGACATAGATCAAATAATCCTTAATCGATATATCACTTTTCTTATATTAATCAGTCGCTCAATAGGAACAATATGTCAGCGACGCATCATAACTAAAACAGTCTCTTTGATTATGATTTCGATCACATACGTATATACCAATAAGAATTATCAATAAGACACAATAAATTTATATTTTTGATAATAGAATTGAAGATATTCGAACAGAAATAATTCTAAACAATAATAAACTACTCTTATAAAGTTACCTTTATGAAGATAATTGACAAATCTCTGCACGCCATAAACAATTTTGGAACATATTCACAGTGATGTTTTTTGTAAATTCGAATCATTGCATTTATCGACTAACTATTCATATTAATATAAATGAAATATGTTTTCATTTTTGAATAAGAATTAAGTTAAATGAGAACGATTTCACTTATGATATATTCCTAGTGTGCATAAAAAAAATATGAAATAAATGTTTGTAAATATTTTGATACATAAGAATAAAATCAAGAAATTAAGAAATTATATTAAAGTTTGTACATCAACATATAGATATTACATACTTTAACTAATATGCAATCGAATTTAATGTTTCACATTGCTGCCTTGTTTTACACAGTAATCATTGGTATACAAACAAAAATATTGACCATTAATCAAAGAGATATGTAAGGGTAAGTATAGCTGTTAATGGAACAATCAACTACACCCAGTGTCACACCTAATGTTCTTAAAACTTTAAGCTACATTGAGCTCTAATTTTCTAATGGGAAGAAGAAAAAGTTGAAGATATCAATAAGCATTGTGTCAATGGACACAGACATTTATTAACTTGAGTTTTCGTTAAAACGATTCTGATGGATAATCAGAAAGTGTAACTTCAGTTCACTATAAAGTTTATCGTTTTTTCGCTACATTAT
This sequence comes from Rotaria sp. Silwood2, assembly GCA_905329745.1. Taxonomy (NCBI): domain Eukaryota; kingdom Metazoa; phylum Rotifera; class Eurotatoria; order Philodinida; family Philodinidae; genus Rotaria; species Rotaria sp. Silwood2. The sequence goes on along the minus strand of CAJNSZ010000005.1, from coordinate 572,468 downwards.
TATTCCATCTCGTTCTTCTCTCGGATATGTATAATTATAGATATTTTTATAACAATCGAAATAGAAGAAACGATGATTAGCTAGCTTCGTTTTGATTAAAGAAATTTCGAAAGTCCTTATTGTAATCATGTTTAAACTCAGATGATATTTGTTCAATTTCATCAAACCAAATAATAATTTTCGAAGAAAAATAATCAAATTTCAACTCAGGTATATCCATTGTTACAAACAGCATGAAAAGCTGCTGTTGATGGTAGTCATTCAGCTACGAATAGTTATTAGCAACCAAAGAAGATATGCCGAACGAATATTCATATTTTTAAATGTCTGATGAAAAAACAAAGTATGTTCCTCTCACTAGCAAATCAGAGATAAAAGAAAGATATGTTATACATTTTTCGTCTACCAATGACATATCATTTACGATGTAACATCGAAACTATCTGACCATTGTCGAGACGATGTCATTCGATACAGGCCATATAAATCGAGCAGCACTGCTGATAAATAAGATTCGTTAAAAGTAAACTACATTATGTCATCATTAATAAAAATATTAATTTATGGTACTATTATTCGCATTGTTTGAGTGAATTAATCGCTAAGATACCGTAAAAAAGTTGGGCTCTTGAAACTTAAGGTGCAAACACAAAATTTCACTTTGATTACTTAGTATTGCCATCAAATATTTAAAATATATTAAAAACTTTTTTGAATGTGTTTTGAATATAAGGTGTACACTCTTGAAACAATAATATGTAATCCTTGTATGAATCGTGATTAATCCTATGAGATTTATTAGAAGAAAAATCGCACATGATAATTCTCTCTAATCTAGCTAAAGATGTACTTGATTTTATTCCTAATAGGTTGTTCGTGAATAAATGATGAATTCTAATTGACTATTATCAAC
>CAJNSZ010000005.1:556563-571455 GCA_905329745.1 Rotaria sp. Silwood2 | reverse complement strand
TGACGAAAGATATTCTTAATAGGTCATTCTTTTTTTTCACAATAGCATCTAACAAGTTGAATCCGAAAAAGAGATTCACTCGATGGACTCTACTTTTGAACCCAGGAAAAATTTGAATAACTTGATCGCACTTCGATCTAATGCGCTGATTTTTTGCGAGAGTCAAGAACGGTAAATGAACAATCCATTCATACATATATCTACTTAATGACTTTCATTTCAAAACTGAATTTTTTCTTTTCACCTATATGAATAATTACATGAGATAATTTCAATAAAAGAGGTAATGTAAGTAATCCATTATCTTCTTGTGGTAATGCATCAATAATTTCTGCAAGCCAATTCAAAACTAATTTTCTAGATAAAATAAAAATCATAAACTATTTATTTTCTTAAATTTCCTTACTTTGTATCATGACAACTTAAATAACTATTAACAATAAGACGATGAAGAAGTTTAAGTAAATCTTTAAAATTATCTTTGGTTAAACTTGTTAAATTCATCACACTATTTGTATCATTTTATTTAAATAAATCTGAATTATGAATAAAATGTTCATGTCTAAAAATAATCTTATTCAATAAAAAAAAACTTCCTTCCTAAATAAATAACTAATGCTGCACAATGAGAATAAAGTGTTTTCAATGTACCATAATGAACAGCTGGATATTGTCGAGCTAATCGAGAATTTGTTAATTGAAGATGTTTAACAAGTAATTGAAATAATGGTGGTGAAAGTGTATACATCTACAGAAAATAAACTATATTTCCTTATCAAATCTTGTTTAATAACATACTCCAATTAAATTTCCATTCATATTTCCGATTGGACACAATGCACTACAATAAAAAATCAATGCTGTTTCTACATCATCTTCATTTAAATCATTCGTGGTTGAAGATGATTATGTTTAACTACCAAGAACAATTGCTTTCTGTTGAAGTGCTTGGAAAAGTCCATTGAAATTCGATGTTATATCAGCTAAAATAGCTTGATAAACTTATTGAACAATTGGAACACTTTTCATTGTTAAAAAATGATTAAAAAGATGTAAAACATTTTGAATATGATAGAAGAAAATAATCGAAAGAAAAATCATAAAGAAAATTTTCTTTTCTAATCTTACAGAATTCGAATATAAAAATCGCTAAAGCCATATTCGAGAATTGGCTGCAAATATTGAACTTGCTAATATTACACATGAATCATGATCAGCTAAATCAATAACATTTAAAATTAAACGAAATAAATTAGCATCGACTTCATATGGCAAATCNAAATCAATAATATTTAAAATTAAACGAAGTAAATTAGCATCAGCTTCATATGGCCAATCTTGTCTATGAAGAATGGTTTGTTGAATAACAAAATCAAATATATATTTTTCAAGTTGTTCATCAAATTGTGTAAACGTTTCTAATAGAATACAAACAGCTATATTGACATGTTTAGCTAGAATACTATAAAGGATTTATCTTGTTTAATTATTGTTGTTGTATGTTAAATTTTTTGTAACCAATTATCAACATATTCAATTGGAAGTAAAGTTGGTGTTCAAGCAAAAGCATCGGAAAGTGCACGAAGAATAGTAGCAAAAGCTTTGAAATATAATATCTTCGGTTAGCCGAGTAGATGTGCTGCACTAGATATCTAATTATCGGAGTCAATTATTATAGCGGTAATCTGTATAACTCTTGAGTTTAATGGTCAAACACGAAACTAATTTCGCACACTTATACTGATCATTTTTTGAAACTTATCGTAGATGAGTAGTCATATCCTTTCTAAGATTGAGATATTAGAATAAGTATATCGGATAGAAAAGAAGAATTGCATATTGAGAAAGGACGATAGAGAAGATACAAAAGATGATCTTGTTGTCTTTTGAGTTTTTCCCTCGAATGTCAGTCGTAGTTTTAGAATTTGATCACATGAGCTCCTCTAAGTAAGTTGTGTAATTGTTCGGAATAAACTACCGAGCATTGACGTCATTAGGCATGTAAAAATTACTAACGGTTGATGGTATATTGATCCTTGTGGTTAGTCAATTTGTTTGAAAGCTAAGATGAGTCTGAGTCAGGTCAGTCTTTTATTCAGAGTTAGAAACATCGATCCACGTTACACCGTAAGGTAGCTAATGACCGGAATATTCTTTCTCAATTCAATGATTGTCGGTTTGAATCAATCATTAAAGTATTTTTACTTAAATGAAAAAAATTCGACGGAACATTTTACAAATCTGGCGAAATTCTATGAAAATTGTAGTATAACACATATTTATTATAATTGACTAATCTATTGTCTTCATCGCATATCTCAACTTTCCTTTGAAATATTTACCTATATAAAGCAACAATTTTATTGGTAAATAAAACAATATCCTCTTCATAATTTTGTTCTTGATGTTCAAATTGCTATAAGAATTAAAAAACACAATGAAAAATTTTTTCTTTCTATTTATATAAATTTTCATTTTCCTAAGTATAATTATCGGCATTTTCAATAAAATGATCTAATAATGTCAATGTCGTTAGTTGAATTTGTTCAATTCAAAATGGACGAAATTTATTTAATGCTTGAGCAGTATATTCCAGAATTTTATCAGTAGGTAATGATTCAATATACCAACCAATCAGAATATCCGCAATATTCTATGAAACAAAAAACAAAAACATCAATTAATTTTCTTTTTTTTAAATTTCATACAAGAAAAATTTCTTGAAATATTTCTGAATAAATTCTCGAAAAGATCAATAATTGTATTGGTAATAACAACCATTAATGGTGCATGATTAATTGATTCAAGAATTTTTTTTAATTGTTCACTTATATATTGAATATGTGAGGTTAAACATAAGATTTCATATTCATTTTAAATACTATGACGAAATGCATCGATAAGTAATTCTTTTTGAAAATCATTTTTTTTGTTTTTGTTCGTACGTCATTTAAACGTTCAAAAATCCATTAAGCAAATCTTGAATAAATGAGAAATAGAAAAAAAAACGGTATAATTCAAATAATTTTCATTGTCTACTTTAGTTTGCCTTCGTTCAGCATGACATAAACGATTAATCTAATACAACGAGCGAGTTCAGATCGAATAGTTTCATTAGATCTTTAGAAAAGTAAAAGATATTATTTAATTAACAAACTATTCTTGAAATTGTTCGAAAAGAAGATTCAGAGCAGCTTGAGTTAATTTCATAATAAACTGAAATAATATTCAAATAAAAGATTATTAGAAATAAGAAACAATATTTGAAATAACTTTGTTACTATCAGATTTTTCAAGATAAGTTTCAAACTCTTGAATACATTGAATACGTATATCAAATGAATGTTCATCACGAAGAACTTTTTTTTTTAGTAAACGTGAACATTTTTTGGAATCATCATCAAAGATTTATTTGTAAATCTTTAGATATTCCTTCGATATTCTCATCATCACCAGGATTAACTAATTGTAATCGAAAGTTTCCACTATGTGATTGACACACAGAATCATAATAACGATCGTTACGAGATGGATAACGATGACATAATGTACTTAAAATATCTAAACAGAAAATATTTAGTTTAGTCTACTAGATCGAGGAAATAATTGAATTTTTAAAAATATTTTTTTATTTCATATTTGGTGTCTAATATTGGTCAGAACCAATCGAATATGATCAACTGATCTTCTTTCTAGTAATGCGTTTTTTGTTTTGATAGATGGCGTATTGTGTCGGTTTAAGCGATAGTAGTAATGATGTTAACATAAATTTCTTTTTATATCCAGAAACTTTCTGAATAGTGCTTGGAGATTTTTACTAGATATCTCAAAATCCGAATCCATGTGTAGTTTTATTTTTTATGAAAAATTGAAAAATCAATTAGCGAAAAAGGATATTATCACTTCAAAATGATTTACTTTCAGCGATAATCTGTTACGATAATATGACTAAACGTATTTACATATTTCATATTTTTATTTCTGATGTGAGTTGACGAAGCGAAACTTACTTGTTATGATCATTCATAAGTGGATGTTTTGAGGGTAACTATAGAGCGCTCGGATCAAAGCTGAGCTCTTGCAATTGTGGATGATGCTCAAATGTATATGACAGAAAGCTTAGAAAACAATGTTGAAGTGCAATTGATTGTAATTTCAAAATACTTGTTTCAATTAGTATGAAACCTTTATTAAGTGGTAGATCAATTGGAATATCTAGAACGTCGTATATGTACCGATAGAAGTCAAGATCGCATGTTCATAATAGAGAAAATAATTAAAAGATTCGTTTATAATATGCACCTTCAGACACACCTTTAAATGTATAAGCAGCACGATAGTAGACTGAGTAGATAGAGGGCATCACAGAGTCGCTTTTTTAAATTAAACTTAATTTTGTTATATGTCTATATATATGTATATATATAGACATAGACACCCATTTTGGCGCGTTTTTTGAGTCATTGAACTTGTGATCCCCTATCTCCGCTAACAAAGTAAGAATTTAAAAACAAAAAGGACTCGGTGGTGTCCTGCATCCTGAGATGCTCTTTCAAACAAAACAAAAAAATGTAAATATATTGACAGAGCCTGAACCGAGAAATCTTGGAAGCAAAATGCGCTATTTTTTGATCTATGTTTGGTTCATATCTCTGTCAAAAATCATGGTATAGAGCTGAAAATTTTACCACAGCATCCTCACTACAGCCCCAACATATCCTGAAAACTTCAGGCTGTTTCACTTGACTTGATGTTAAATTCGTTTTTTGAAGAGGCCTTAATGAATATTGATCATGATAAACAATTAGCTTGACAAAAACTTTTATCAGACAGTCGAATAGAATCAACTTCAAGTATTCTATCGAAAAATGATGATGATGATGATTTTTGTAAAAGAAAATGAGATGATGAGTAAATAAATCAATTAGATATTAATTACTAGAAATATGAGAAGAAAAATTGATTAGCCCTATAACCTACGTGTAAAAAGTCTTGGTACAAAAATTTTCCTTCGTTTTCGACCACCTATAGTTTACAAAGGAGAGTAGAAAGTAGTCCACTATGAAGAGAATTCCATGCTCTTTCTAAATATATATTCAGAATTTTATCATGATTTGAACTTGATTCATCAAGAACAAATATTTGATGGAGATCAAAAATGACGTTTGTACAGATAATTCTGTACAGATCATTTTGTACTTTGATTGAAAATGCGTAAGTTTAATTTAGGAGAAAGTCATTATTTACATAAGTTTTTAGAGCAAAGTTTGCCATACAAAATGCTCTAGTTTTCTTACTTCTTACATATGACCTCAAACCATCAGAATTTGTTGAATTGTAGATACCAAAATTCTCAAAATTCGATTATTTTGAAAGTCATCGCATGTATAGAGTAGCATTTCGAAAAATGTTTGTAACTTTTGATTATTTTGAAGAATAGGATATTGCAACCCAAAAAGTATCTCGTATTACCTTTTAGAGAAATTGAGAATTAAAAGAAAAGGGCGCGCTTTGTTTGTTTGTTGCAAATAGCACTTTTATCTTTTCAAGCCTTTACTTACAGCTGACTAGACGAGAGTCATAGGAAATTTTCTGGAACATATTTAGAAAGAGCATCAAATGCTGATTCTAACAACCTACTTTCAATTCTGTTCGATTGCTTTTTTATGACCAAAAGCTCAGCAAACATATTTATACATATGTCAGAAAATACTGTTTTGTACAAACGTCGTTTTTGATCTCCATCAAATATTTGCTCTCAATGAATCAAGTTCAAATCATGATACAATTCTGAATATATATATAGAAAGAGTGTGAAATTCTCTTCCCATAGACTACTTTTTACTATTCTTTGCAAACTATAAGCGGTCGAAAATCGAAGAAAACTTTCGTACCAACACTTTTTACACGTAGGTTATTCTTATTTGATCGTAAATGATCAGCTCTATATAACACTTTCTGGAGCATCATTAATCCGATCAGCTTCACTCTGAGGGAAAGCACCTAAAAAAAACAGAACTGAGTAGTCCAATTACATTCCTTCTCCCTCTAACGCATTAGCATCCGTACGTTGAGTTTTGTTCACGTTCTTTCATGTCGGTCATAGCATATAAAACCCTTCCTTATATTTAATACGTTTTCATTTACAAACAAATCCAGCATCCAAACTTCAATTTTTAATTTTCTACACGCTGACCAAAGTGACTACACTTTTCATTTATTCTTCTAAATTTATCACCTTCAAAATGTTAAATAAACATTACATTTTTCCATATTCCTCGCGTCTAAAGTTTCAACTTCTATAATAATGTTCCTATGCCGACAACACATAAAGTAGTACTTGGAAGAACGTTCCACATACCACTAGCACGCCTAGGCACGACTTCTAGGTAACCTTTCGGTACTCAAAAGTCAGTCCCATGTACCACTAGCGTACATGGAAGCCGACTCTAGACAACCTTGGAACACTAAGGAGTGAGTTTTAGGCATCCATAAGCTATTTAGAAGTGAACACAATGGACCCGTGGGGTGCTCAGGAGTGACGTCTACATACACCATGGGTACCTCCAAGTGGATTCTAGGAACCTTCAGGGTACTTAGAAGTGACTCTTATGTGATACTTGGGTACTTAAAACTGAGTTCAATGTACCTCTGGAGTACTTAGGAGGGAGTGCTAGGTATACTTTGGGTATCTACAAGTGAGTTCTATATACCCTGGGACATTCAGACGTGCATTTCAACTACTCCTAGAATACTTAAAAGTCAGTCCAATCTATTTTTGGGGTACTTAGCAGTGAGTCCTAGGTACCTCCGGGGTACTTAGGAGTAAGTTCTAGGTACTTCCAGGGTACTTACGTGTGAGTTCAAGGTATTTCCGCGGTACTTAGGAGTGAGTTCTAGGTACTTCCAGGGTACTTACGTGTGAGTTCAAGGTATTTCCGCGGTACTTAGGAGTGAGTTCTAGGTACCCCCAGGGTACTTAGGAGTGAGTTCTATGCACCTCTAGTGTACGTAGGAGTGAGTTCTAGGTATCCCCAGGGTACTTAGGAGTGAGTTCTAGGTACCCCACGGTACTTACGAGTGAGTTCTAAGTACCTTCAGAGTACGTAGGAGTGAGTTCTAGGTACCCCACGGTACTTACGAGTGAGTTCTAGGTACCTTCAGAGTACGTAGGAGTTAGTTCTAGGTACCTCCAGAGTACTTAGGAGTGAGTTCTAGGTACCCCTGAGGGTATTTACGAGTGAGTTCTCGGAACCTCTAGGGTACGTTGGAGTGAGTTCTAGGTACCCCCAAGATACTTACGAGTGGGTTCTAGGGATCCACGCGGTACTTAGGAGTGAATTCTAGGTACCCCCATGGTACTTACGAGTGAGTTCTAGGTACCCCTAGGGTACTTGAAATTGAGTTGAATGCAGCTCTAGGCTACTTAGGAGTGAGTCCTAGGTATACCTTAGGTATTGAAAAGCGGATTCTAGGTACCCGTGGGGTACTTGAAACTGAGTCCAGTGTAGCGCCGGGTACTTAGGAGTGAGTCCTATGTACTCCTGAGCTGCTTAGAAGTAGTCGTAGGTACCCATGGGTGCTTAAAACTGAGTCTAATCTACCTTTGTGGTACTTAGAAGTCAGTCTTATGTGTGCCGGAAACAGTTTGGAGTGAGTCTAAAGTACCGCAGATGTACCTATGGCTGAGTCCTTAGTATCGCTGGGTTGAAGGATGTGGGTCCTGGTGAATTTGTGTTTTTAAATAGATTCGCATGGTTATTTAACGTTGCATTGAAGTGTAATTGATGAAGGTGGGTGAAGATTCGCAATTATGTATGTTTCTGAGTGTATCTGGGGAATTATTAGTATACGATTAGATTTCATGATATCAGATCATGTTGTAGGATCATACAAGAATCGTACCATAGGGATTGATATCAGATCGCCGGAACTACGACTTTTTGTACGATTTTTCGTATGATCCTACTTGAACATATATGGTTCTGACATCTGATCGGATATGGTCATATATGAATCCATAGCTGGTCTTACTATCTGTTTGCTCGACCTGGGCAGGTACCAAATGGGTAACGTATGAACAGATACCCAAGGGGTAACACACAGACAGATACCCCAAGTGGGTAACGCAGAGAAAGATACCCAAGTGAGTAACATATAAACAGATACCCAAGTGGATGACATATAAACAGATACCCATGTGAGTAGCGTATGAACAGATACCCAAGTGGATAATTCGGCTGCTATATATTTCGATCATTTTAATAATCTTCATATCGGAATAATTATAGATATAATACAATTAAAAACAACCAAAGATATCATATTTATCATTGATCAAGCAGAAATTGTAGGTTTTGATACATTTTCTCTTGATCGAATTGAATATGTTAATGACTTTCTTGTTTATGCTAAACATTCAAAACCACTTGTGATTGTTTCAATCAATTACAAATCCATTGAAGAAAAAGTTGCTTACGGGAAAGATCCAAAAGTAAAAACATCTACTGATTTTTATATATTTCCCAATTTCGTAGAGGACAGCTGATTTTGTTTTTCAAAAACATCTTTATATACTATTTCTAATAATAAAACGTTTGCATTCTCTACTTTACTTTTTTTGTCATTACTACGCAATCATATATTCCTCGTCAAACTTTATCTTTATCCTATATAGCCTACCTTCTTTCCCCACACTATTAAAAACAAACCGTCTTACACTACTGCTCATCAACCACTCACATAGCAAAAATAATTTCTGATACTGCCAAAAAGATTGAACTTTCCGGCGATCAATAAATTTTCACTATTTCTTTAAGATATAAAACATAATTAAACTTTCCTCAGAAGGCATAAACACGTTCATAATTCACCCGATTAATACGAGTTAAAATTGTTCTAATTACACCGAAAAACGAAATGTTTTTTACCTGAACAAAACGTGTTTATAATTGAAGGGGTTAATAGGAATTCAATTTCTTTGAATTACATCGAAAAACGAAATATTTTCTAACTTAACAAAACGTGTTCATGATTAAATGGGTTAATACGAGTTCAATTTCTTTGAATTACATAGAAAAACGAAATGTTTTCTAACTCAATAAGACGTGCTCATAATTGAAGGGGTTAATACGAGTTCAATTTCTTTGAATTACATTGAAAAACGAAATGTTTTCTAACTCAATAAGACGTGCTCATAATTGAACGGGTTAATACGAGTTAAAGGACGGGGGACCATTTGTACACAAAACGGCCCTAAATAAAAATAACCACAAAACACATCTTGGTTTCGAATTTCACGGTTCCCGTTGCAAGACAAAACTACTGCCAATACATCCAGACCATTTTTACAGGATTTAGAAGTGCATGGAAAAAGCCTGCCTGAACGTCTTGCGACACTAGATTTCTGCTTGAACGAGTACAGTGTTATTCATCTGATGACAACCATAATCGACTACAAGAGCGTCATTTTTTCTGTACAGATAGAGATTTTTAAGGCCTACAAAATGATAATAAAACATGAAGTGAAATACGCTGTGCTAGAAAATTTTCAAGGAGCTGACTGTCAAAAGTTTATGAGAAAACCAGTGATTGGCATAATGTGGTTCATGGGATCTCGATTACCCATCATAGNCACCTTATGATTCTGATGAGCAGTCAATAAAATTCAAAGAAGTATTTAAAGTGCTATAAAAGTTGTATGGAATTTCAATTATAATTAGTGCATTAGATTCGCCTGCTCAAGATCTATAATTTTACACAAATCCGAAATTTTTATTAATAAAAATTTCGGATTTGTGTAAAATTATAGATCTTGAGCAGGCGAATCTAATGCACTAATTATAATTGAAATTCCATACAACTTTTATAGCACTTTAAATACTTCTTTGAATTTTATTGACTGCTCATCAGAATCATAAGGTGGCTTTTTTAACCATCTATAGAAAGATGCAGAATGCTCATCTCTATCGAATGATGAAAACCACAGACCGATAGCTATTTCCGTTAAAAAGTTATTCAAAAAACAATCACCCTTCTTCTATTTTGAAATGGATAATAATTATTTTTATTTCTTCAAGTTCTGTGTTTTATCAAAACATGATTTTATTTTGCCTAGACGCAATTGAAATGGAAATTTCGACCATAACATATACATATATACAGGTGTGTATATATATTAAATAAAAAGGAAGAGAAAAAAAATGTAAGATACAAAAACTTTACATTTTTTCAGGATAAAAAATTTCACAGTTAATCAGGGTTTATAATTAATAATTGTTGTTTAATATGATTTTATTGGAAAAATACTCTGAATGTTTTCATTATTCATTTTATCACTTTATCCTAATTTATTCAGAGAAAAAAAGTTTACAACAAAGAAAAATAAACATAGAAATCTTTTGAATGTACTATTGTTTCTATCATAAGATATAATTCATTGACATTGATACAATTGAGCCGTGTTCTTTCTTTTGTAAAATTTTCTGTCACAAGTTGTAATTGATCATAATTAATTGTTAAGTTTGTTAGACGAGGTAAATGTGTTTTTGTATCGTTAAGAAATTGTTCAACATAATCATTATGAACATTTTCAAAGCAAAGTGAAATAAGATAAGGATAATTAACAATTGAATATAATTGATTATCATTAGAATTTAATTGGTCTGATAATGATGATTGTGGTCTAACATTCTTAATAGTTAATTGTTGAAGTAATGGAAAAGACCAAGCAATTCGAATGAAAAATTCATGTTCGAATGGAACATCATCTTGCACTAGTAAAATTCGAACATCATTGAAAATGTATTACCAATATAATTGAAATAATTAAACATAAATGGTAATGAGAAAACATGACATTGAGTAATACGATACAAGTAATTGACAATACATTCCACTTGTTGAAATATAATATTAGTAAAAGTTCGTTGAATATCATCTTCAGATAAATGATGAATTGAATTATGTATCATGTTCTCAGTACAAATCCAAAAGTTAAACATATAAAGTCGTGGCATATAAACAAGAATTTCATTATAAAGAGAAGTACCATCGATAAATGTTCGTTCTTCAACAAAAATAGACAAAGTTAATTCTTCAAGACTTAACATACGACGAAAAAGAGGTAAAATCATATCATCATATGTATCACTTGAGCAATAAGATAATGCTGTTAACGAGAAACATTTCAAATAGGGTAAATCATCCTAGACAATACGAAATAATACTAATAAATAAACTATTATCAATCAAAAGATAAAAAATAACATACTCAAATGAATGACTGATTGAAAAGTTCTATCTCTATAAATATTTCTTCTATTTTAAAATATATACATATTCTTCTGCAATGATTGTCAACCTTATTATTATAGTTATCTATGAGAAAAATATTATTTCTATAGAAAACAAATCATATGTGAAAACAAAAATGATTATTGCCATAACATTAAATTATCACTGATTGATGAGCACAAATGGTATTTATATTAAAATTTTCATCGAACGACTTATCTTTTCACAATAAATGAAAGCTATCTTCATTTACCTTTTCTATATTTAACAATCTTTCTATTCTCATTTATTATTTCGAAGTCTTATACTTTGTTTATTGCTTTTAATCCAGACTTTCATCTCATGCCAATTTTATGAAATCTATCTTTAAATTATTTTATGATAATTATTTTCAATCTTATTTTTGAAATATATAACTTTTGATTAGAAAAGTGATAGGATCAATAAATGTAAAACATATTAAAATTAAACAATTTGTCACACTAGATGAACATTCAATTTACAACTGTTTTATTATAGTTAATTAAAATAAAAAGTAATTCATTAGAAACAGTGAAACATCGNAATTTTTAATGATAATAAAATTTTATTTCGTTTTAATAAATTATCCCAATTTGTATATAATGATTCAACAAATAAATGACTTGCAACAGATGTACGATGTGCAAGACCAAATAAATTATGTACATATGTACATGTATCACTTTGTTCAAATATAAAATAATAATAATAATTGATAATATGTTGTTATTGATATTAAATGTTCAAAATATAACTCATGATGACATATTAAATCACAATATGATTGTAATTGAACATTTATAGATAAACGTGTTATTAATGATGATGGTGCTAATATCGGTGACCACCATGCTTCTTATGTATAATGAAGCATATTAAGAATATGTATCAATTGTAATAATAATGGTATATAAAAAAATGATAATAATAAATTAAAATATTCACTTAAAATAGTTAAATATGAAAATGTATCAAGACGATCTACAGTTTCATCAAGAATTCATAATTAACGAAAATCATTTACAATTGTTCGAAATTGTTTAGCTAAAATAAAATCATAGGAATTTTAAAGTCAAATGTTTTTCGTTAGCTCATTACTAATTAATGAATTTCAGGAAAGTTTTATCTTCAAATTAATGGATGATATGTTACTATCATATCGATTATGATGGAAGCTTGAGATCTTTTGACTTTGATAGAAACCAGTTTTTATCTGTTCAGTTAGTTTCTTTTTCCTAAAATTTCAAACCAAAATTTTTAAATCAATCATTCCAGTTTTCGTTACAAAGATGACGACTTCAACTAAAGGTGATGTTCCTATTGCTGGACTATCATATTCATGCCTACAAATACACTATTATTTCGATTCATTACCATTTTCCAAAATATGCAAAAGTACATAAAGATAGTTGGACGCAAGAGAAACTAATGTCATATCGATTTGACCACGCAATTGTCAAGTATTAGTTAAAATTCGTAATATTTCGTCATGTCCAATTCGAAGAAGAGCTCTAAACACAAAAACGAGAATAGTAGTTTTTAAATTATAAATAAAATCATTTCGAATACTTACGCCCTAAAAGTTTCATCTCGTGTTCCATTAACTGATGATAAAACATCATTTCATCGTGTAAATATAACATTTTCATTTGAATTTTGTACAAGACATCGAAGTATTATATTTGTATTGATTAACCATCTATTAGTAGATTGACAAGGCATTCTAAAAAAAAGTTTTAAACTTCAGGAAAATTTCATAAATAAAAATAACGAACATTTCTATTTACTAATGCTCGAAAAGCAACAACAAATAGATCAATTGGTCGTAATGCAACTGATGATACAACATCAAATAGTGTTAATTGTGTGGAATAAATATCCAAAAGTGATTGATTCTATTTGAAAAGAAAAAGTAACGTATAATCGAAGATTATTAAAAAAGGAAAATAACCTTAGATGAACCAATAGTAACATGTGGTTATAAATGAACAAGTAACACATCGGCAACTTGTCGTGAAAGACGTGTTCATATATCACTTTCATGTCAAACACTATCAACAATAGTTGTTAACAATCGTAAAGCCTATACCATATAATTTCTATTATTATTTTTTCAGTACATACACATGACATGAAAAGATACTTTTATTTGTACTAATTGAGACGCCTAGTTTTGCTTCACACTTTTTATTGCCGTATCTTATATCAAGTACATAACTGGGAGTGGGTATGGGTTCAATCAAGGAGAAAAATTACACCTACACACTCATACTCACACCTCTCGAGTTTCTATGATATTTGAGACCTTATAGAGTGACACCTTTTGTTCACTCTCATTTAATAGAACATTTTTTAGAAATTTTAATTATTCACATAGTGACTATTTCTTATATAGAACAAGTTTAAATGATGTTTGAACAAAAACCATTCGCTCTGCTTCTAATTTTTTTATTATGTATTAACTCGAACAAAAAAATTCTATTTGGAAACTGGAAGTGGTTCTCGTTTTTTTTCATCAACTTAACAGATAAATTTTTGAAAGCTGGTGTGGCTATTGCAATACAATATTATGTTTCTAAGACTTTCGTTTCTTATCATACTCATTATATGTAACTTATGCAAGCAAATGCTATGCTTTCCATGGTTTGTTTTCATTGTATGCTGTTTTTTCCTATGATATTCACGCACGTATGCAAGAAAGAAAATGAGACATATTTTCAAAGATTTATCTCTTAAGCTGATGAAAAAAAACGAGAACCACTTTCAGGTTTCAACACATATAGTGTCTTGATTATCTTTTTCGACTGAACTTTTTAATGATCAAGATTAACACTTCTAATAGACATAGTAAGAATTTAGACCGATATGACTTTTCTCGTTTGAAAAAAAAAACTAAGATTTATCAGCAAAATTAGCTAATGTGCTTCTCACTTCAAAAATGCATAATTTATGCAAGAAGCAACTTGGGTACGAGCCAACTTGGAGTATATCACTCTGAACTATATCCTATCTAACCAACACATCCCAGACTGAAAAGCTTTTTGACACATTGAGAGGTTCACTCGTTAGTTCACAAGGATATTTTATATTGTTTAGACTTTATTACTGATATCTTTATTGGTGATTCTGGTTCAACACGTTCTCTATTAATTTCAATAGGAAAAAATGTTCTGAAAGCTGAATTACATATTTGTTCAGCCACTAAATTTGATGGCGTTCTTCTTTGGGATACACCAGCTAAATTATGTACAAATGTTGAAACACCAGCATTGGAAGCTGGTACAAGTCCATTCGCTATATTCAAACATGAATCAACGAAAGAAGCATTTAATAAATCCGATGTTGCTGTTTTTGTTATAGATGGAGCAATGGATAATAGTAGTGTCACACATGTAAAATGAGACAAGAAAACTGAATACAGTGAAACCTCTCTATAGTGGACACCCTTCGGACTTTTCAAAAGTGTCCACTATATGGAGGTGTCCACCATATAGAGGTTAAACTTTCCTCAAGAGCCAAGGTTTTCGAAGAAACGCACAGGCTTTTCAGACATCTGAGCCCAGTCAGACAAGCATC